>JAADWT010000017.1:0-57892 GCA_023336285.1 Pythium grandisporangium
CCCCCCCCCCCACCCCCATACGTCATGGCCTGATCCCATTTGCCGCCCGAAAACTTCAATCAATCAAGCGCATCCGTTTATTTGCTCGTAATTCGTCTGAAAGTTTCCTGGTAAATTTATATTACTTTCGAGGGGATGAAGTGAGGAACCATCACTCTCTCGCCTAGGATCTGCCAGCCAGAGACAAGCGATCGGGGATCTGGGGTGAAGTCAAGCAAGCAAGGTTAGTTGCCGTTGGCTGCACCCATATTTGCATCTTCATTCGATTCCATCGGCCGGTCAGCATGACGACGATGGACTGGCGCTTCTCGCGGCACCTGCCCTGGCCGGGAGTGCGGGGCCAGCACCTATGGAAGAAACTCGCGGATGGGGCGGCTCGCGCGGACCACGGCGGTGGCGCTGCCGCTGCCGCTGCCGCTGCTGCTACTGCTACTGCAACCGGTACAACGACAGACACGACGAAAGAGCAAGATATGGAGGCTGCCGACACGGGCGAGAGTGACGAGGACGAGCTCGACGACGACTACGAGGTGGAACTGTGCGAGCCTACGGCGGGTCATATCGCGCTCGTGCTTCGACGCCATGACCGCGTGGGCGCCGCCGCCTCAGGCCCGCGCGTGGTCTACGTCGTGGATGCCGTTCCGCCGCAGCGCAAGCCACGGCGCGCCACGACCAACCTGCAGGTGCCCGCGTCGGCCGTTCCTGCGTGGACCATGCTCACCACGCGCGCGCACAGCTTCTCGGGCCCCACCACCAGTGGAAGCAACAGTGATGGCGCGGCCAGCTCGCCGATGGCGACGCTGCGTCACCAGCAACAGAAGACGGCGTCAAAGCAACACCAACAGCCATACGAAGTGGATGAAGTGGAACTGATTGCTGATCTCTTCGCCGCCGGCAGCACGGGTAAGGACGCCAGTCTGATCGCTAGGGCACCGCTGCTTTGCGCGCGGTTTGACTGTCGCGTCGTCGCCGTTTGCTTTACACGAACCAACCAGAATGCGTCAAGCCCCAGCAAGGCTCAGACGGGATCTAATTCGACGTCTATGTCATCGCTGTCTGCGGGTGATGGACGTGGCGGTACGGCGCCCTTGCGCTGCGTAGTGGCTCGTGAGGATGGTATGTGTTTTATCTGGGAATGGGGCGCTGATCTTCACCATTGGTCATTCCTTACTCGGCTGTGCTTTTTGGAGAATGCCAGTCTACAAGAGACAATGCCTGTTATGCGCTTCACGACAGTACAGTCGCCATGGGGGAACAACGACAACCATACTATCAGCTACGCAACCCATGGTACGAGCTCGACTGCTGGTGAGAGCCGTGAACTGATCGCGGACACGACCGAGCTTGTGTGGTGGTCGCGAGAAGATCAACAATCGCCCAAGCTGTGGGTGCGCAAGCTGCAGTACGGAGTGGATGCCAACACGTTCCGCACGGCTATTCGTGTGGGTAACGCGTTTCAACTTCCCAGAGTCAGTGTGAATGCAGGCCAAGACAAGGACGCAGGCGGTGGTGACGTGTGCGCGCTGCTCAGCTCTCGACTCGGGTTGTGGATAGTATCGCGCTCAGGTGGTGTGCACTTCCGCGGAGCCACCGTGTTGGCCACACTTTCACGCTCGTGGGCGACGCTGTTACCTTCCAACTCCCCTACCAATACCTCCGTCGTGTCTGTGGAACCTTTGGCGTGCGTCCAAAATGTTACTGGCGAACTGGTAGTCTTGCCTTATCAACCACACGCAAGGACGACCACACTCCCTCTCTTTGTGTTGGCACCCCATTCTTCATCGTCATCGTCGGCATACCGGTTAGCTGTCAAGACACTGACACTGACACTGACGTTCGAATCGCGTAGAAACTCTTCAGGTGAAGCACTTCCTCGCATTGTTAACATCGCGGCACATCGTCACATTCTTGTCGCAGTGATTCAATGTGGGCCATCCGAGTCTGAAAAAGAATGCTGCGTATTCAGCCTACTAACCGGTCATCGACTCAAGCAACTTGCGCTGCCGCACACCTCCTTGGCGTCACAAGAGTGGATCCCATGGACGATTACAGGACGTGCAAGTTCTGTGGGATTTTGGCACGCTCGTGGCGGCTACTGCCAATTGCAGACACCACCAGCGCATGCCATGGCTTCTCAGCATGACCAAGCACCATCGATTTCGAATGGTTCTCCTTCAACTGATAATACGCGCTCGGGGCATTGTGCAGACCCGGCGATAGCGTCAACACGGCCATATGGCACCACACTAGCATTTGAAGCCACCCGATTGGCACTCGACCTACTTCAGGATTTTCAGCAACAGCAAGAACATCAAGAGACAGTCGAATCAAGTGCAAGTCACGAGAACGGAAAAATTCACACAGCAACAGCGGTTGCAACTTGGGCGCGGTCCACAACTGTGTCGAACCCGGCACTATTGCTCGCAGCAGCACCGTCTCTACTGGACGATGCGTTGCTAGATGAACTAGCGCGAGTCGTTGGATCGCTTTACCGGGTGACCCATGGACTCCTGGTAACGGGCCGTCTCAGCGCTGCACTGGACCAGCGTGACCCAGCAGCACAGCGAGGCGTCGCTCAGCTAACGGCTGCTAACGTTGAGGCGTTGCATCACTTAGCTAACTGGGTGTTACTCGCAAAGCGGAAGCTGAAGCTCACCAAAAGTGCCACAATGCCAGCCACTGAAGTGACGCCAACGTATGTACCCACGATTCCCGACAGTGCCGTTTCTCGTCACGGGTCACGGCCCCAAGCTACTAGTCCTCTGACAACTCTGACGAGCGCCGACTCCATGCCCGTCTCCTTTTCTGCCATGATAGCAGCACTCGCACCACTCGACCCCAAGACGAAGACACTCCCTGATAGCCCACGTGTCATGGAAGTAGATCCGGATGACTCGAGCTCGCAGCTCAGTCGCAAACTCCGCCCCATGAGCAGCTTGCAGTTCGCGGCTGGCACGTGTGCGCTTCACGGATCCGGTGGAGTGGAATGGCTCAAACAACTCGAGTTTCTCCTGCTCCATGGTCGCCCTCCAACCATTGACACGAGCACGGCTCCAGACGAATTTGCAGATGAGAATTGGCAATGGACGGTGACGCCCAATCATTTGCTTTTCCATGCAGAGCGAACGCTCGCAGACTTCCAGCGCGCACTGTCATCGTTCGCGAAACACATGTACTTCGAGTCAATGAGCCGGTTATATGTACTTCATCGGCCGAAGGCCCTGCATGGATTTGTTCACGGTATCGCGCTGTGCAGCCCACGCTTATTCTCGCTTTCTGGATGGACAGCGGCGCGTCGTAGCCATGCTGAGCGGGCGCTGACACTACTGCCACCTACTGACTTTTTTGTGGCTCGAGTGCTCGGCACGGCGAAGCGCAATGGCAAGCGGAAAGAGAGCCCCACGTCCAAATCACGGCACCGCGCATCGCTATTGGCCTACGTTGACTTGCTTTGTCTTGCTGGGTTTTACTTGGATGCGTGTCGCGCACTGCTAGCTGCTGATATGTACGAAGATTGCATCCGTAAACTTTTAACGTCGCCACTGCCACGTCGGCTCTCGTCATCGTCACTATCATCACCGTCACCTCCGACCTCGACGACCACCGGTGGTGCGGATTCACCGGATTCGCATGCACGCGTAGTCAGTGCCATCTACTTTACGGTGCTTGAATATTGTGTTGGTCACCGTGATGCCACGGCGCTGACGCGCTTGTTGCAACTTCGGCCGCCCCATGTGAGTGTACTCCTCGTGTTCAAAGTGCTCAAGCAACTCTTACCGCTTCGTGTTTCTTCGACTGGTACGACAGGCGACTCAGGATGCATGACCGTGGGGGCTTTGCGCGGGGTGCTCGTGACGATGCTAAGCGAGCACCGTACACGCTCGACGACGTGATCACAGGGGAATACCGTTGTGTTAGTCTGACATGTAGATGTGTGAACAAAACTTCTTGAAAAAGACAAAATGTATGTATGTTGTTCGAAAGCATACCGCTCAAAACAATGAAAGATGGGATAACGAACGACACAAACGCTACGCGACGCAACGCACACTCAAAAACTGTAGTGGAACTGATCTTGATCAGCTAGCTAGCTCTACGCGTTGAGTTGCCAAAGGACGAGGGCTACAGCGCGCTGGACCCACTGGCTCATCGGGAACGTCGAGCCATCCGACGCAACGGCCACGGAGAACATGAGGCGATCGCGGTTCGAATTTGAGTACACGGGTAAACAACGCGATGAGGCAGACGAAACGTCGACATCGCCTGGAAGAGCCCAGCGCAAGTATACACGGTCCAGCGGACTCCGGATTGCTTCCGATACGGCAAATCCGTCCGTTGACCACGCGGCACCCTCGATCTGCAAGCCGCGCACGGCAAAGCAGCCGCCGTCGGTGCTCGCGCGCACATCTGCCATCAAATGCAACTGGTCGAGCGAGCACTGGTGCTGCGCAGCCACGCTCTGACGCGCTGCTGTAACAAACGCCTCGGCCGAAAAGAGTCCACCGAGCCAAATCCCGCTAGAGCTTTGCAGCAAGTCGCGCGCAGGTATGGCCGCTATTTCGCTCAGATGGCGCACGCGTAGCACGAAGTCACTCATCCATTCCGTGAGCGTGAGTTCGCCGCGAGCGACGGGGTATAGAGCTACCCAGCCACTCGGTACGCGACCACGGTAGAGCGTCTGCATGGCCTCACGCACATCATTCGATGGCTTACATTTGTAGAGACAGACTAGTTGCACCTGAGACAACAAGTCGCGCACGTTGCCCAAAAACTCGCTGCCCAACTCTACCTCGCGGAAAACACAGCGATAGATTGGATCTGAGAAAAGAGTTGGGTCACGAGACAGCGTGGGCAACAACGCTGGTAGATCCGCGAGCCACTGAGTTACGCGCTGTTCTAGTTCTTGTACCCATTTCGGACGTCGGTCATTTGCCCCATCAATGGCAACACTATCCCCCACGCCTCCACTTGCGGTTCCCGATACCGACCCGAGCACCATGCTCTCATCCTCCGACGAGCCAGCGCTGAGTTCATCATTGCCGTAGAGATCCTGCATCGATTGGAAGTTACGTAACATTTGTTGACCTTGATTCACCAAGAGCATTGTCTCGGCAGAGCGCGGTAGACCGAGCCACGTTGGAGAATTTGTTGATGGAAGCCCTTGAATCCACTCCATAAATTGTTGCTTCGTCTTTCCTTCCGCAATTGTCACAACGTCATCATCGTCCACGAGCCGGAATGTGTTTTGATAACTCTCGGGAGTAAACACGTTATCTAGAAGCGTCCCTAGCAGACGCGCATCGAACTCGTTGTCCACGCGACCGCCATACACAGATTCCTTGAGTGTCGTGCGGATTGCTGCCCATGGAATGTTGTCTGGTGCAACGTGTGCGCGCTTACTACCGACTGCGTTCACCCAACGATCAATTACGTCGCATGATCCTCGGAAGTCAGACTGACTGAATTCGTATGTCTTCGACCAACCCACAGGCACATAGCGCAATCGCTCTTGCACGAGGGCATGGAACCATGCTAAGAGAAGATACAAACGAGCCCGTTCGGCAGGAACTGCGTTCATGCGTTCTGGGGTGACGCCATCCAATGAGCGCACCATGCTCGCTTTCATTCCACTAGGTGCTTCAAACACAAACATATCACATATTCGCAGAAGGTTCACAGGCAATCTGGGATGAATTTCACTCGTCAAGAACAACCGGAAGCCGCTATGAACCGACTCACGTGCATTGTACAACTTTTTCTCGACACTAACCAACCACGAAGGACACAAGTGCACGTTTCGCAACAAAAGCCACGATCCGTTCTTGATCGCAGTGTTTAAACATCTCTCTGCAGTATCAAATCCTTCCGAAGAACCCATCGACACAGAATTGTACTTCTTCTGGAGTGTGAATGCAAGCTCGTCAATCTGGGCGCTTGCGTCAAAACCAGTTGTCGAACACAGCAATACAGCACGCGTAGCATGTGTATCATGCTCCACATTTTTGCGCAGCTCGATTTCTCCACGCCAAGGGAAATCAGCACCGAAGACAACTGAAATGAATAACTCTGCTGCATAAATTGTGCGATCTGGACGGAGAAAATTGATAAGAAGTAAATTGCGGAATGCTGCACGGCGCTGGAGAACTGTCCCATCGCTAAGTACACACACTGCATCATCCCAACCATTTGGTATCACCTTCTCCGGCGATGGGTGCTTGATGAATGCATTCCAAGCTTCGGGATTCGCACGAATATGAGCTTCAACGTGTTTAACAGAGGGCACAAGTAGCAGCTTGCTAACACGATCTCTTTCCTCATTCGAGAACGATGGAACCAAGTCTTCGAGCTCACTATCCATGGTTCCTCCAGACGTCGACGACGACATAGTCTGGACATGGTTCAATAGAGAATCAACCTCGTCTTCAGTCGGATAGTCAGCGCTAACCGCTTCACCCAGTGCTGCACTTGTCTCTTGCGACATATCCAAGAAAATCTGTGCTAGACGCATAGCAAACGTCAGCTTATCATTTTCCGCCAAACCTCGACTTACCCGCGCAACAATATGAGCGAACAAGGATTTGGAGAGGTGGTTAAGCCGGAGAGATTGCGTGCTGGTCGATGATGTATCCCGTGGTGACGCCAGCACGTTTGAGAGGACACTCAAAAAGTATCCCAGCGAGAATTGATATAAGAAGTGCACGGATGAAAGGCTCTCTAATGCAAAGTACAGCCGTGATGCGCCACGCGCAAGTGGATAATACAGCTTGGTGGCAGCATCCACTGTGGCCATGGTCGTGTGAGTGTCGGCGACTTGAACTGCGATCTGTGCTGCCTCTGCCTTCGTACCTTCCAAAGCATTGATCACACTGTCGTCGTCCAATATGTTACCCTGCACGTTGTTGATTTGATGAAGTAATGAGTCTTCGAGTTCACGCAGTCGTGCCTGGTACTCACCCTGGAGTTTTAACAGGTTACTACGTTTCTCTTCCACTTCAGGTTGCTCACACTTCATAAGTTGGCTTAGACTCTGACTTTCAAGCGAGCTGGGTGTGACGGTGAAATTAACGAACGTCACACGGCTGCAGATGTCAGGCGTGAATCGACATGATGGATCACGAGTAATCAAGAAGAGACGGAAATCAGGAGAATAGTCGATTTCTTCGCCTGCCAGTCGAATCAAAACACGACCACCAGTCTTGTACAGCTCACGATTTAGAACTGGGTTCAAAATAGGATCAATATTTTCCACTTCGTGAACGAGAAGCGCCGTGCCAAACCGAATAGCGCTTGCGAGCACCTTGAGGAATGAGCTATCTAGGAATGATGTCTGCGCAATTTTTGTCTTGTTATCACCATGCAACGCGTAGTACTTCAAGATAAAGGTGTTAGCTTGTCCGGATGGATCAATAATCAATGGGAAACGATGGAAACGATCGAGAATGATGGCGTTTTCGAAGCAAAGTTCATCTGATGGCAACTGGCTGGCCTGCCAATGAAGTTGTTGATTCGGACGCGACAGATAGTCCACAAAACTAAGCTGCGGGTTGGTTTGAATGCCCATTGTCACGAGAATGTCGCGCCAATCCTGCACCAAAATTTTCCGCTGCTGGAAGTCCAAGAATCCAACATATGTTAAGAATGCCGAAGATAGCAACGTGTCACCAACCAAAGTCTTCATTTGTCGCTCAAAGTCATTCGAGCCACTTTCCCATCGATCACTTTCCTGAAGCAGGCTCTCAAGTAACGCAACTGATCGATTCACCTTCTGTTGTACGCTTGTAATGTCACTAGAAATCGCTTGTGTTTGACCGACTAGTACTTGATATTCGTCGGTGTAGTTGTTGATGCTCACGCCTAGGGCCTCGATGGTCACGTTAGCCTCCTCGTATCGCTGGCGCAGATCTGCAGACTTGTCGATCAATGTTTGCACTTCTTCTCTCAGTGGCTGAATAGAATGAAGAATCCTCGTGTAATTAAGCTGTGACACAACCCACTTGTACAACGGCCCACATGCCTTCGATGCACGGTTCACCTTCTCGTACTCAAACTCCTCGGAATTCTCTACGTAGTTAGTTTGAATGAGGTTTCGTTGCCTGTTGGTCAACTTCTCTGAGTTGAAGTTCACCACCTGCGAGATAAAGTCATCTTTTCGGATAAACTTCCGTAAGTCCGACCATTCAGTGCTCGTTTCGCCCAGCATAATTGCCACAGCTTCCATCGTCATTTTAACTGCATTTGGTGGGCGTGCCAAAGCACGAATTTCATCAAGTTGTGCCTTGCGAATCGAATTTACAGACGATTGTGCATCTAACAGCGCCGGTTCTGCCTCAGCGAGGTCAGCTTCCACAACTTTCTTTCGCGACCTGATTTCTTCATCACGAACGGCGAGATCTTGAGCAAGTGTCTCCGTTTCGACCTTTTTCTCTCGGGCTTCGTTCTTCTTGAGGACAAGCTGGCTCAGCATTTCGCTTGCTTCACTCTGCTTCTTTTTTAGTTCCGTTTCTTTCACCGCAAGATGTTTCTGTAATTCTGCAACTTGACCATGAGTTGCCTTTAGCTTTTCAACACCAACGTTAAGATGAAGCTGTTGATCCTCTAATTGAGCACGCTTTTCAGAATAAAGCGATACGAAATGCCGGATTAGCTCCAGGTAATCACGTGGTGATATGTAGTTATACTTCATGTGCCGCTTTTGAAGACGACGCATATGCATCAACACAGTGTGATGAAACTGGACAATGCTTGCCACCAATACGTCTCGGAACGATCCTGTAGCGATGTGAGGCACCAGCCGATTCAGAATATCTTCCACATCATTTGTCGTCATTGCAACATCCATTTCCGCACTATCAGTGACAGCAACATCGAGAGTGTTGGTGAACTCGTACGCGACTTGAGCTAGTGCGTGATCATTCCACGTTCCAAACCAATCCACTACGCAGCGATTGAAAAGTGCAGGCGACGTGTTCGTACGATTGCGGAAATCACCCGAGGCTGGGTTCATCGTGAACACCACGTGAAGATTGCGCTGGACTTGACGCGTGAAATACCGGAATAGTTCGTCTTCCGTGTTTTCAATTATAACCCCATCTCGCTGAACAGCCTCGCGGCATCCATGCATCAAGGACGTGTAATCGTCATCCTCAAATAGTCCGGGCACCTCACCAGAAGCTAAGAGAGCATTCATCCGCTCCAGGAACGCTGAGTCCAAAACATTTGACTCATCGAATATGAAACAAATCTTCTCTCCCTCACAGCCCGCTCGCTTCAGGACGACTCGCAAATCGTCGTCAAAGTTACTCAATGTGTAGTTCGATGTCAATTTAATCTGGAATACAGACATACCGTTCATCCAGCTCACAAACCTCGATAGCACCGTCTTGCCCGCACCACTCTCACCCACCAGTAAAAGATGACCCAGTGGTTGACGCAATACACGATCAATTCGAAGTACATGGTCAATGACGGAATCAAAAACCACCAATTGGACGTTGAGCTCTTCTTCGTAAAAGACCCGCAGTCGCGCCTCAATATGCTTGCGAAGTTCGACAGTGGATACTTCGGTGTAATTCCGCGAGAGCCATGTGCTAAATAGCACCGCATTTTCACCACCATATTCGAGCGCCTCCATCATAGTAGCACATTGCGGAAAATGGTCGCGAATAATTTGTTTGGCTTTCGAGAAACACCACCTTTGTTCTTCCTCCGTAACCAAGCGATCCATAAAGAGTCGAAGTGCTTCATGGAAAATTAACTTCGTTAGCGTATCCACTTCAATTTCGAAGTCGAGTGGTTCTATCGCTTCGTACAACGCACGCATCCATCGTGATAACTCACGCGGACTGTAGATATAGTGCGGTTGCATCTCGGCTGTGAACCGTTTCTGATTGCTTGTATACACGTCCACCATAGCATCTGTCAACGGTTGCACGTAAGACTTCAGTGACGGTGTCAGCTTCAGTAACGCACGGTTAAATGTACCGTAGATTTGCTTTAGTGAGGAATAGGATGGGAAATCCACGAGCAACACTGGTGCATGACGTAACAGCCGGAGAGACAGTGGCACACGACCGGGGTCGGTTGGGGGGTTACAGGCGCCTACAAACTGGATTCGCTGTAGTTTTACCCATGTGTTCTTTCCACCGAGCCAAAATCCACCCTGCTCGATAAGCTGCCGAAGGAATGTGATCACTCGCTGTGTGCCATAGTTGTCGGCTTCTGGTAAATTGATTTCATCACAAAACACGACAAGCCATTTTTCTGGAGTGTTGGGGGTGAGAACCATACCATTTGGTGTCCTCTTGTATTCACAGTACTGTCCAAACGTTTTCAGGATAAGATCAGGAGTCGTCCCAGATGAGAAGTTGAGACTAGCAAACTCGAATTCGGGAAGCGAACTGATGGTGGAACTCAATGTCATCGTTTTACCACTTCCGGGTGGACCACAGAGAATAAGTGGTTGATGTTGAGACAGCCACCCCCTTAGAACTTCAACATGACGGAGAGTATCCACTGTAGTGATGACGACATCAGTCGACAATACACGGTGGCTCTCAAGTTCAAGCTGCGGCACCGAGCGACTCCAAGGTCTCCATTGAGCATCGTCTGCATTCACCTCAAACTCCAGCAAACTGTTTTCTGATCCCATAGACGATGAAGAAAACGGAAACTCGATTTGGCCCTCCAATGTCTGCACAATTACTTCACAGAGGTCCATGCGGTTGGCGAAATCCATAGATCCACCAAACCCCCATGCTATCGAAAATGCTAACCATCTCGATGCGAACTCGCGGATTTGTGTATCTGCCATAGGGAAATCAGGATGACCTTCGTTGTACTCGCTAATCTTTGACAACCCTCGCTTCACGAGAGAAAACATTGACATGAGCAAACGAAGTCGGGTCACTTCCATAATATGGGTAAGAGTCATAGCACGTTCCAGACAAGTGTCAATCACTGAAGGCTGGCCATTTCGTGGCGAGATCATCTCGCGGATTACAACCACATAAGCGTGCGCACTCTTGCGTAAGATCTCTGTCTCAGAAGGTTGACGGTTAAAGGCGCCAACACTTGACGGGAGATCATTCGTAATTGAACGCAAATAATACTCCACAATATGACTCGTTTCGACTGTGTTCTGCGAGAACCACACCATCCCACATCGACTCACGGTAGCGAGTGTCGCGTATCGTAGTGTCTCGGTTTCCATCATAATCCATACGTTCGGTGGGATTTCAAGTCGCTCACCCGACGGTAGAGTTAGCAATCGATTATCATCCAACACGGAATTCAAATTCTCTGCCCATTCGGGATCAACATCACCGTCAAAGATAATCCAATGCCGACGCTCGCTTTCACCGCGCACATTGTTTAGAACCTGACGAAGGAGATGAGTGAACACTCCATCACTCCATTCGAGAGTTGTGTTATCCAGTGTACCATATAGATGCTCTTTAGAAATGGCTTTCGGATCAATTACGTGCGCGTCTCCCTTTACACCATCAACAACTTCCAATGCTTCCATCAGCACTCTCCACGCAGACGATTTCCCTGTCCCCGATGGGCCTACAAGCATCACGCCGTGGCGGAGCTGCATCACCTGATACAGCTGGAGTGCTTTTTCCACCCATCCGTCATGAGCAACAAATCCACGGCTCTCTGCGATTTTAACGAGCGCACTGCGTAGTGCCTCATCTTCAACGACGGGCATATCTGTCCCAGGAAACACACCCTTGAGAAGTGTCTCAAACACAGCCACATCATGTGCCACAAGCTTTGGGAGGATCGTGTCACTGATCGAACCAATGAGTGCTTTCGTCTCGAGCTGTTCAAGAACGACATTATCGGAGACATCTTGTCCGCTTGTAATTTTGCGCTTCAACTGCCCCGCACTCACAAGCACACTCTTCAATGCACGCAGGCCAAAATCGTAATGTGGTTGTTTGGATAATTGATCTTCGCACAGGTTGAAGAGCAACACAACCCGGGACGATATTTGTTCAGCGGTCGTGATCCCTTGGGAAAATAGCATTACTTCTGCGATCAATTCGCGATCAGGTGCAACCATGGCTATACCCCGGAACAGTTGCTTCAAATTATCAGGTAGATTTGAGCGACCAGCGTATCCGGGATTCATCGTCACGAAGATTCCAACGTCTGCATGAACACGGACGGATTTGCCAAGCAGCTCGATTGATGTACTAGGTGCTTGAGAGGTTATTGCTGAGCTCTCAGCTGCTTTCTTTAAAGTCAACACACCGCTTTGGATAGCCAGAATCTGTTGAGATACAGCTGACAGTACACGCTCTTCCAGACGATTGAACTCATCGAAACAGCCCCAAGCACCAACTTGGCATAGACCAACAAAAATACGGCCCATCGCTTGGAAATCGAAGTGTTCGTCGCAATTGAATACCAACACAAAACGACCAAGTTGAGCCCCCAATGCTTTGACAGATTCTGTTTTACCGGTGCCTGCGGGCCCAAACGGATTGCCCCCCATCCCGAAATCCAACGCTTGTGTCAGAGTCAAGTAGCATCGCTCTGTCAAAGGGGTCTGGACAAGGCGTTCTCCAACACCCAGATATTCAAAACCATATGAGAAGCTAGCATTCGATACCTTAATGCAGAGCTTCTTAAGCGGATCCGCCTCCGATGGATAAAAGTAGTATCGCATATGATACAACCAACGGAAGTCATCGGCACTAACGACACCAGCCTGCGAGAGTCGCCGGGTGACACTTTTCTGATGAACAAGCTCAGTGATCAATTGTTCATACTTCTTACGCATGTCATTCTTCAAATCAGTGAGCACACGCTCACTGAGAATGCGCAACAGTTTATCGATAGACTGTTGAACCGTTTGTAGGTCACCACCGCTGTCTGCTTTCAACTCATGCTCCACGGATTTTGACCAATAGACCTGTGTTGCAAGAAGGATAACTTGCGCCGGATACTGCGAAACCCATTGCAAATACCATTCGGCATTGTTGTCTGATGGGTAAGTACGGATCGCATCTTCCAGCAAAAGAGAAAGCGTTTGACGCATCTGATCTTCCACAGCTCCAAGCCAAACGTTTATCCTTGTGTCATCTTTCGTTGCGATAGGTTTCTTGAACGATACGACCTCGCCTTCACGTGATACCATGCCACGAATAGAGTCCGTAGTCTGATCCATGTCTAATGCAACCATTCCTGCAAACATTTTTGATAGGTGACGCTGAATCTGAATTGGCTCCTTACTGTTTCCGATCATTTCAAGCAAGTCTTCATCACCGACGAAATAGAAACGAGGAAATGCTGATCGTTGACGCTCCAAATATTCTCCTAGTGCACGTTGAACGTTCCCCATCATATCTTGTTGCCTTTCAAGCGAATGATAAAGGTTTGGAATGTTGGCAACTTCGATAATCAAAGGGTTGTGCGCTACGCGCTTCATGGTAGACGTGAATTCGTTGTCGATGCTCTGGAAACGAGCAAATTCCTTCGGAAGCTGTTGTTTGATATCAGCTGATCCAAAAAAAATACCCTCCAAATATACCCACCGGCGTTGGACGTCAATCCAAAAGTCAAGGATCCCACGAATACGAGTTAGTTTATCTTCCCACGATCCGGCTTGTTCGGCAAACACACGGTAGTACGGTGATTGCTTCATGCTTGCCAAACTGTTTAAGTGTTCTTCCAGCTTTGCTAGCATCTCGTCCCACCCACGAATAATTCGACAACGGTTTTGGTAATTTACGAGATCCAGTTGGAATCCAGACCAAAATTCTGAAGTTTGGCGCAAGAATTCGTCTAATGCCATTTCACCTTGAGCTGTACGAATTATTGCCTTCAACTCAGAATCATTGGAGACTGCCTGTGACTCCCAAAAGTTTCGCAGTGTGAGCTCGGAGAAAGTCACTGAGATGCGCAGTAACCTCAAAATTTGCTTCCAATGCCTGTCTCGAATAGCGTCTGACTTCAATTCTGACAATAACGAATTCATTGACTTCTTGGCTTGCAACCCAGCTATAAATTGTTCGAATGCCTCGTATTGTTGTACACGTGCCGGGAACTGACGCATTTGATCCACTACTTCTTCCAGCTGTTTCCTGACCTTTCGGGGTTGCACAGCAGACCACAAAGTGTCTTGAAGGTCATCAACGTCATTCCACACTTTCGAAATACACGTCCATACTTCATTGAGCCCTGCCATCTCATCACTAGCACGAAACAGTGCTGACCCACCGGCACGGTCATCAGTGATCGAGCCACCTGAAACGCTCATCGCATTTAATGCAGCTGACACCTTCTCTTGCTCTTGCTGAAGCAGTTTGAAGCGCGTGTCATAAACCACGAGAATCTCGATCGCATTCTTTGGTGACTGGCCACCTTGAAGAGGCTTTACTGCATCCCAATCAACGACTGCTTTCGTGATCTTTTGATCTAGAACAGATTTTTCTTCAAGGATCTTCGCTTGCAACTGCGGGAGTTGACTCTCCATTGCACTACTTTTGCGTTCCAGTAATTGTACAAACGCATCCCATTCGCCTTCAACATTCGCAAGCGATGGCCAATCGGCCGAAAACTTAAATCGTTGCTTCTTGAGCAATCGCTCCCCGTGAGAAAATGATTCGATCGCATCTTGCCATTTCGGACGCACTGCACGCATCTCTTGGATCAGCGTGATTGCTGCGACAACCTGAGATGTTGCCGCTTCCAATGCATGTTGCTCCAAAATAGCTCGCTTTGCCGAAATTGTGGAATAGAATGTGTTGATTTGGTCACACAGCAGATCACCAAAATGCGATAAGAATTCATTGTGCCATGCGTCGTACTTGACGTTGACCTGTGCTTGCACTTGTTGATAGTTGATCTCGATAGGGCCGCATCGCTTCGTACTGTGAACAGCATCAAAACCGTTCCTTTCGTTTTTGATCTCAACAAGAATCTGTTGCCATTTTTGTAGATCCTCACCAACACTTGCGATAGCTGACTGAGCATCCATATCCCACAAAGCCTGGTATTGCAGCCAGCTTGTAACGTAATCTTCGACCTCGATGATTGTTGCATCGACAACTGAGAACGCTTGCACCACTAACCCCTCGGGCAGATAAGCGAGCACTTCCTTGAAGACAAGGTCTCGTCGTTTAAGATTACCAGAACCCCCACGGCGGGCAGGCGACGTTGAGAGCGACATCGCAGACCTACCATAAACATTCTCGTATGATGAGGCTTGCAGCTTCGGGAGATCGCAGACAGCGTCAATAAGACCTTGAAGTTGGGCCAACCACGAACTACGTGCTCTGTCGATTGACGGTTCTAGGTAGAGAATTTGGTTTTTCAGGAGGATTTGGTGTGTTTTCACTTCGACACTAACATCTTCCAGAGAACTCTGTAGGGCGTTTTCGTCGCCATATTTGCTAAAGCACGCGATCCAACAATGCAATGACGTCTCCAACTTTGTTGCGAGGAGCGACGATACAATTTGGTTCAGGCTTTTGACAAAGATACTGAGGTTTGCATATCCGGCTAAATTGAGGTCGTCGACAAGGGCTTGAGCTTTGAGAAGTACCGAACGAATGTCGTTTGGCTTCATGTCGTTGTTTGTGCGAATGCTTTCAAACAATTCCTCGATATCACGATGCTTGCTGAGCAATTCATCGACCTTGTCGTGCAATCGTTCAACCTTTGTAGCCAGATCTGTGACGTACTCAGCTAGTCCATCAGCGTGCCATCGAATCTCATTTCCCTTCGCGAACGTTTTGCCAATTGTAGTACGCACGTCTCGAACATATGTGAGCACCAACGGTTCGAATATTGGTAGAATTCGATGACACGTCGTCAGATACGTCTTCAGACTGGCATCCAACGACATAGCGTACGGGTATTTTGATTTTGCGTCTTCGGCTATCATTTTTAACGTGAACGGGACGCGGTACCCGAGCCATTCAAGATTGCGCACTTCTTTAAAAAGTGTCACAATCTGTTGGTTGAAGGCTACGACAAGCTTGCGCGTCTCTCCATGAGGAGTGTTTTCGGTAACGATGTTCAAGATGATATTCTTGATGTCGAAGATTGGCATGGATGCAAGCTCGTTCACCCACTGGTCGAAAATGAGTTGTGGGTTGAGCTTGGCCATAAATGCATCTGCGGCGACTTTTAGTGCTTTGCCTTCGACATGTTGCTCCCAACCAACCCCAAGAACACTCTCTACTCGCGTAAGTAGCATTTTTAACTTTCTCTCGATCTGCTTCGCCCACATCACAGCGCCAGCAATTGGAGGAATATCCCGCAGTTTACTCATTCGCGACGCCTCAGAAAGCGCATAATGAGCACGAAATTTTGCCTGCAAGTTGCTCACATCCTCTTTCACATTTTCAATCAATTGCATTTGGAATTGTTGCACAGCACTGCGAATGCGTGGGCGGAACAACAATGCATTGTACTTGGAAAATACACGAAACATCTCATCCGCGTTTGAAGTCGCAGTCAGTCGACGGGTCAAGCTCGTAATGATGCGCCCTTCAACGCGGTCGATACATAGGTCGTACGCCTTGCGAAGATTTTTCCACGCGGTCACTCCATCACCTGATACATCCAACGTGTTAACACCAGTGAACTGCGCATAGGCCGCATTAATTTCCACAAGCGCGTCATCGCTGACCTCTCCCCGCTGCTGCGGGTCTGCTCCATTTCCGAGAACGCGCTCGATTACTTGTCGCAGTTTTTCATGTTGCACACGAAATTCATATACTTCTAAAATGCGCTCTTCCACGGATGAATGTGCCATCTGCAGCTCCGAAAGAAGAGGAGGCTTATCAGTATTCACGGTGCCACGGCGCTTGGAGAGCTCCTTCGCTAGCTCATACAATGCCGCAACTTGACGATGCCATGTTGAGAACAGCTCCTTGCACGATATTACCAATTGCTCAAAGTGCTCGAACGACATCTGGATAAGATTATATCCGCGCAGCAAACTCACAATTTGCTCAGTGAGGTCGCTGGACATGACCTCGACCAAGTGAAGCAATCGAGCTAACTTGTATTCATCAGCAACACGAATTTTCTTGAGATGAGCGAACACCGCGACCACACCTTGAGCAAGCTGACTCATGTCCGTCGCTGACAATATTGAATTCATCGGGAAATCCTTCATTAGTGCCATTACACTTGTCACTCGCTGCATCGCCGTTCCTAGCCCGTGGTCCGCGTTGAACGTTACTGTCGCGAGGTATCGCTTAGCACGCTTCAGAACAGCCAGGGTAATCTCTACTTCTGGAGAGTTCAGTTTTGCCTGTGCTGCCAACAATGCGCGATGTAGATCACACCAAAAATTGATCTCTTG
The DNA here is from genome assembly GCA_023336285.1 of Pythium grandisporangium. Classification (NCBI taxonomy): domain Eukaryota; phylum Oomycota; class Peronosporomycetes; order Pythiales; family Pythiaceae; genus Pythium; species Pythium grandisporangium. The sequence goes on from JAADWT010000017.1 coordinate 17,330, forward strand.
AACTGTAGTTCCAGGAAGTGGTTCGCTGTTCACATAATACAAATATCATGGAGGTAAGCATGTGCAGTTGGACAGTGTTTCCACTACGGAGAGTAAGATATTCCATAGTCCACCTACATTACATTATAGGACATACCTCAGCAATCGTGTCACCTTCTGGATTTCCTTGATCCACTTATTGACACCACCCTGGATTTCATTCAGGAAAGCCACGTCGTTTACCTTGTCTTCCAACCCAAGTGCTTCAATATTGTCGATGAGAACACCTTGCTCGCGAACCTAAACATCCATTACGATACCATAGAAACCAATAAGTTGACTGCGTCATACTCATCCACCAAGAGCAGCCGGGCTTCTCGTTTGTGTCAGCATTTGCGTCTGCGTGTACCTGGTTAGCTGCACGCTGAATGATTGGATGGAAGATTAGCGTAACTTCTGGAATTTCGATATTTTGCTGGTACTGCAAAAGGGCGAGTTCCAGCTCTTTCATGCGCCGCCGAATTGCTGGTAGACCGCGCGCGCTCTCAGTCACGGTCCCAATGTCGGCTTGCGGCTGATGCACCTTCGAGTACTCGCTCACCAGAGGACCAAATGACTCATGTACATAGTTATAGACGACGGAAAGCAGGTCCTCATCGCCATCCTCGTCACCATCTCCGTCCTCTTCTTCCGTGTTGTCATCGCTCGATTCCCCATTCTTGATCTCTCCTCCCTTCTTACCCATACCCAACGTCATCACTTGGAGCTGCTGCGTCAGGGGCTGACTACTCGTGAGCGGCGTGGCCGATCGCTTGATGAAGCACACAACATCATGGCCCCTCTTGTTGCCACCAGTGTACTCAATCCCAAGGTTCACGCGCAATCGGTACGTGCTCGCCACGCCGTCCGCAGTGCCCTTGAGGTGGAAGGCGTGCACCTGAAGCACGCGCGCCGCCGAATCGCCGACAAACTGCTCCACGGCCGCGGTCACAGCCGGTGTGTCCAGATCAATCGCAAAGGCAGCGCGCAGTGCCGGGGTCTCACCCAGCAGCGGCATGCACGTCGTCTGCAGGTAGCGCACAAAGTCCACCGAGCTGGGCACGTCCGCCGCAACGGTGACGGCGACGGCGTCCGCCGTTGCTGCCATACTTGGTTGGCTAGCTTCTCTCTCTCTCTCTTTTCTTCTTCTCTCTCTCACGGATGCGTGTCCCCCTTGTGGTGCTCGCCCTGCGCTTCCCTTCCCAATCAATGTCTTGCTTCTCTTGCAGATCGCGCGCTTCAAGCGGGTGTGGCAAGTGAAAACAAAAAGGGAAGGGAGGCAGGCGGACAGGAAGGGAAGGGAAGGGCGACACGCGGATCATTTCAGGTGGGCGTGAAAGTGAACTGAAGGTCACGGGAAGGTACACGTCACAAGGACGTCCCCTCGATAGAGTGACATACGGACAAGGATCCCAAGCAAGCACTATCATGATAACGGAGGATGGAAGGGAGACGACGCGGCGGGTGGTACATATCAGCGCTTGCATGTTGAGAGCACGCAACATAATTACACATGGTATAGGGAGCGTCATCTACTGCGGCTTCTTCTTGTTCTGCTTGTTGATGAGGGATTTGTGGATGTACGGGATCACACCGCCGCCCGCGATCGTAGCCTTGATCAACGTGTCCAGCTCTTCATCTCCTCGAATGGCGAGCTGCAGGTGGCGAGGTGTGATACGCTTCACCTTCAGGTCCTTGGACGCATTACCCGCGAGCTCCAACACCTCGGCGGTTAAGTATTCCATGATCGCAGCCGTGTACACAGCGGCCGTGGCGCCCACGCGCTGGTTGTTCGCGATGCGCTTCTTCAAGAACCGATGGATACGGCCCACAGGAAACTACGCAACATGCACACACAGCCATCGATTAGTAAGTACTGCACCGGAAACACACACGGGAATTACACTCCCACATCTGTTTCATACCTGGAGTCCCGCACGTTGCGATCGCGACTGCGGGGCCTTCTTGGACGTGACACCCTTGCCACCCTTGCCGCCCTTGCCACCCTTGCCTCCACTGATAATACCCGACTACACAAAGCACCACCAATCCGCAACCATGGTTAAAGCCGATATCCGGTGCTGGTGAATGCCAAGCCTGCACCGCATTCATGAAGAGACAACGCCGGACGAACCATCTTGCTGCCAAATGTCTTCTTGCGGAATGTCGTTCAAAGCGGCGCAGGGTGCCGCTGCTGTGCTGCCGTCCGTCGCGCTGAATAACCTCACGTCAAACACGAGGTTTATTGTCATTTTCCCACCATTTTTCTCGCATTTGAACCGACGCTGGCTTTTATACAGGCCCCTGTTAAAACCAGTATCGCACCGGTGTGCGGGATTTAATCCCTGCTTGGTGTTTTATTTGATTTTGATTTGATGTGATTTTATTCGAAAGGAACTTTTTGGAAGAAAAACTGCCTGCGTCGTGACGAAAAGGAGAATTGGAGAAGCTCTCTCTCTCTTTCTTGGCATTTTGGTCGGTATCGTCGGTTGCGCTCGTACCGCCATGAGTTCTCAACGCTCCGCCGCTCGGTCGTGGTCCCCCGTGCCATGTGAAAACCAATCGCTTGCTCCGTGCTCTCGCGCCCTGCATGTGTGCGCCATCCGCAAGGACTCCTTGTACATCTTTGGAGGTACCGCTTCCAAGCAAAACTGTTCGGTCCCTGTGTCTGCCAATGCCCACTTTGAGGATGTACTTAGCTGTAGCTTCATTTTTGGATCTAATCAAATTGTTGGGCTTGCTTCTATCCCACCAGGGTACGATGGATCCATTCGCCTGAACGACTTTTACGAGTACAACTTCAACCGCAAACTGTGGTCGGTCGTTTTGACCATCGGCACGCCGCCAACGCCACGTGACCGCCACGTGGGTGTCGTTTACAAGGACTCGTTCTACGTCTTCGCGGGATTCGATGGCACGTCACGTGTGAATGATTTCATGGAATACAATTTCGGTGCGTGTTGAAACTGTTGGATACCCTAGTTGCTGAGTAGATTTGCTCTATGAAACACGTTGGGAGGCTAATTAATTCGTGAGCTTGTGTAGTGACCCAGAAATGGAGTATCGTCGTGGTCATGGCTGGTTTGACACCAAGTCCTCGACATAGTCATGCGGCTGTTGTATATGGTAATCCACTTTTTAGCGGCTCCTACTTTCGTGGTGAAGCTAAACTCTGACAGTTGATACCTTTTGCGTTCTGGCAGATTCGTCGTTGTTTTGCTTTGGAGGTTATGATGGCAGCTACAGGAATGATTTTCATGAGTTTAATTTTGGTAAGTCTCCCCCCCCACACACATACAAGGATGACCGTTTATTGGTAAGCACTGTCGAAGGCAATGTCTGACAAAGCGAGGTGCGCTCTTGCGTGCTCAGAAAATGGAACCTGGGCTCTTGTCGCCACCACTGGCCGAGTCCCCCGTCCAAGGTATGTCTGCACAGGTCTCGTCAGTTTATGCCAGCTGGATTTACAGCTATGTATATCGGTACGCTCCTCTTGAATGTGTACGTTGCAGATATCGATCATCACTCGTTACCCATAAGGATACCTGCATCCTCTTTGGTGGCCATGACGGCTCTCGGCACTTGAATGACGTCCATATTTTCGACTTCGGTGAGTGGCACGAATGATAGTAGTAAGTGATGTGAGATGTCTCATCAAGCTTGTCTGCTTGTGCGACACTAATATTTATACTGTTTGATCCTGATCATACAGTCCGACGTTCATGGTCCACGCCAGTTGCGGAAGGACCTGCACCAATTCCTCGCGACAGTCACGTGGCCGTGGTCTATGCCAACTCTATGTTCATTTTTGGAGGTAGTAGCGGCACAGCGATGAACGATTTTTACGAGCTGAATTTGGGTATGTCGCGTCATGTCGTTGGATGATTTTGTTAGCAGTGTGGACTTGTGAAGCACTTACTGATATCTCGCTTTGGTAGACACAAAAATTTGGCAGCCAATGCAGTCAAAGGGACCAGCACCGGGACAACGATTTTGTCATGTTGCGACTGTATATGATTCCAGTTTAATCATCTTCGGTGGTTACGATGGCAGTAGTCGTTTGAACGACTTTAAGCAATTCCGATTTGGCCAAGAAGAATTCGACTTGGAGATTCCCGATAGCTCTTTGATTCAAGATCTTCGGCAGCTTGTTAACAGTGAAATCATGAGCGACATCACTTTCGTCGGTACGCACTCCGTTTCTCACACCATGCCATCCCTGGAAAGACGCCGTATGTGATATCTAATAGTTTACGGTATGACTACGACCTATTATTCGTAACCAATAGTGGAGGGCATTCCTATTTACGCACACAAGATATTGTGTATGCGGTGTGGATACTTTAAAGCCATGCTTGCGGGCGAGATGCTCGAAAGTCGTGCGCGTGAGGTGGTAATCAACGACGTGCGCCGTCCAATTTTTCTCGCTTTTCTTGAGTATCTTTACAGCGATGATATCGACGTTTCCATTGAATATGCTATGGAGCTGTTTGTCGTCGCTGATCGGGTGAGTGTTTCGTGAAGTGTGTGTTTTCTTGTGCTCTATCGACAAGATTATGTTTCTCATTTCGCTAATCGCGTTTGCAATGTTTCTATTGAAATTGATGATAGTACGGAGTGGATCGCCTTAAACGAATATGCGAACGACGTATGCTGCAATCTCTATGCGTGGAGAATGCAGCTACTGTGCTTCACGCCGCCGATCTCCACAATGCTGCTGTACTGCGCGACCAGTGCGTCACCTTCATGCTCAACAATTTCGACGCCGTCACGAAAACGCCTGCGTTTGAAGAAATGGGACGCACCAACGTTGACCTAGTCTTTGAGCTCTTGAAGCGGCGGTGATGCGCGCATACATTCAAGAAGCCGCAATATCTTGATGGGCTATCGAGTTGACGACTCAATTAAGAAGGCGAAACACGAACGGTTCGCACGTTCGCCTTTCTAAGAACGCCCCTCAGTATTTCGACCGTGAGTAAATTTACAGTGTACCGGTATTGATTGCGACCCAAATTAAACTCTTTCATTGGCCCAAAGTAATAAATCATGCAACAATGGAACAACAGAGATGGTTGCGTGGCACGCCACGTCAGAACTCGTGTCATCATTCATCATCGTCTGCTATAATGGATATCGCTGAAATCCGAGCCTCACTGGCAATTAAAGTCGAATGGCGGTTAGCATTCATGTCGAGTCAAGTGAAAAGCAAGTCGCGCCCTACTCGCTGTGCAGGAGGAGAGGCTTCATTGTGGCCTTCGAGTCGAAGCATCACTACTCTAGCTTCGACTCTGATGCAGATTGGGGCAACGTTATTCGGCCTCGCGCTGCTGGCGCTACTTCCATGGAACTGCGATGCGACGCAAAGGAAAGTTCATACCGTTGCAACAGTCCAGAGTCAAATGCTCCGCCGTCGGTTGGGGAATGGCAAAGTCATCGCGCCAGATATCCCTGACGATATCTTGGACACGGGTATTAGCCTCACGAGGTCTACCAGTGAAGATGGAAGCTCGGCCCTCCAGGGAACCACGGACGAATATGAGAACGGGAATAGAGACGAGGGTGAAGGTGAGAGCTCGGGTTGGGGCGAAAGCGTCCCAGAGGGAAGACTAGAGGGAGAAGAGGAAGAAGAAAGCGGTGATGTGATCGAGGATAAGGATGGGGTTGACAATGGCGATGACGATGCGGAGAATGGCGAAAGCGACGATGAAGACGAAAACGAGGACGAAGATGAAGACGAAGACGAAGGCCAGGACGAATCTGAGGATTCTGGCGAAGGAGAGGTAGCAGGAGATGCTGAGATTTTGATGGAGACAGGGGCGGCGTCTAACACTGCGACGGCGAAAGGGGCGTCCACTCGTACTTCGAAGAAAGCAAGCGGTTTAAGCAAGGGGTGGGTCACAACCTCTACTGACGATATCCTTGTGATAGAGGTCGATGTCCCTGGGATGGAGACTCTAGCGCCAGTAGTGCTAGCGGACCCCGTTCAGAGCGTGGAGATGACACCAACGATGGGGGCCACTGATCTCCCAACGAGTGCGGCCGCAATAGCACCCACTACTGAGCTAGGAATTGCAAGTACATCAACTGCCCCAGCATCCGCAGCATCGGCGACTAAAACAGCACCAGCCGCGCCAATGGTCTCCGCAACGCTAGCGCCTGCGTCAACAGCATCGCCAGCAACACCCTCCGGGCTGGTCTAACTTGCTCTCCGCCGCCCATGCATTTTAACCACGTTTTACATCCACTTTGTCTAAATGCCTTACATCAACCTTACCGCATCATACGTTATAGTTTAACATTATGTAAGTTTTACCACAGTAAAACGCTACGGATTGTGTGTCATGTCCGCTTCAAATAAAGCGAGTTTACGGGGGAGGGAAGGAAAAGTTGTCATTCGTCATGCCGGTTGCAACGGATGATATGCTGCAGGAGGCGGCCGATGGCTTCTTCCTGGCGGCTGAACACGGCCGCTCGGACGTGATCAAGGCACTCGCGGATCACGGCGAAGGCAAGCTGGATCTCGCGCGCATCGTGGACCCAGCTACGGGCCGCTCGCCGCTTCACGTCGCCGTCGCCAACCGCAAGACAGACGCGCTCCGCGTGCTGCTCATGGCCGGCTTCCCACCGAATGTGGAGGGTACAAGCGTGGCTGGTGATCACATGAAGCGTACACCGTACGCGCTGGCAGTCGATATGAAGGCACACGACCTGCTCTTCGTGTTCCATCAGTTTGCGATTCAGCAAGTCGCCGTGGACAGCGTGGACGGGGTCTCGCAGCTACTGAGCTCCGGGGTGCCGCTCACCATGACCGACGGTGGGCAACGCCAATCACTGCTACATTGGGCCGTAACCTGTCGCGCAAATGGTGTGCTTCGCTTCCTGCTCGAGTTGCCAGCGGCTGCCGAAGCGAAACTCGTGGATCAAGTGAACGTTGACGGCGCCACGCCGCTGCATTTTGCTTGTCGCGATGGAGTGCTCGAGTTTGTGCGTCTCTTACTGCGACACCACGCAAATCCGCGATGCACGGGTACAGATGGAGCTTTCAAGGACAAGACGCCGGTGGATTTCGTGACGTCGTCCGAGATACGCGCGCTGGTAGAAGCGAACCAGGAAGAGCGCCAACGAATCTCACGACCTGGCTCAGCGAGCAGCTCGACAAGCGCATCAAATGACGAGGAACCAACTGCAGCCGTACGCCGATCGAGTTTCCCACGTGGCGAAGATATCGCAGGAATCCACAGGCATTACCAACTGCAGTTGGAAGAAAAAGACTTGTTGGTTCGGCAACTCAGAACGACGATTGAGGCGCTCGTAGTGGAAGCTCAGGAGATTCGCAAGTTGGGTGAAGAACGAACAGTCTTGGACTACATTCGAAAACTACGGGAGGTGAGTGATTTGTGGACCGTAGCCCTTTGCTGGAGAAATACCGCCATGAACCACGTGTGCATTAACCTCCCATCTTGTTGTGCTAATCGTCTCGATGTTTATGCTGTCACCTTCTCCCTGACGCATGGGGTCCCGGAACATAATTTATGCTTAAACAGGAAAAAGATATCGTGCGACGACAGTTAGAAGATTCCGAGGATCATATCCGAATGCAGCAGCAACAAATCCAGGAGCTAAAGCGTCAAATACGGCAAATGGCATCGCCTCAGGTAGTCGATGGGGCCACCGATCGTTGTTTGACTTGCTGCTAAATTTTGATTCGCTTACTAGTCTCTCTATTTGTTAATCAATAGGATACCGAAGATCGACATGTCGGCAACACTTTCGAGCCCAACGAGTTCACTGCAGCAGTCTCCGAAGCGGTTGAAAGCAATGGAACTCTCAACCATGCAGGTGCTGCAAATGGTGAAATAGACGGCTACGAAGTAAACCCTAGCGCTCACTCAACTACACATCCTGACCACGTAAATACTGGTACTGTGGATAAGCCAGCCAACGGATCCAAGGTGTCCACGCCCCCGTCCTTACCATTGCCACGACCTCCCCGTTCATCTGATGGACCGTGGGGTGGTGTATGGGATGCGCTGTGGGGAAGTAGTCCGTCCGCTGATGGCGTGGACGCAGACGGCGAAATTATTATGACAGTTTGACGTGGAGTGCGAGTAGTCTGATACATGCAGCAGGCATATATTAGACGGCGGTGAAGTACACTGAATGGCAATTGATTTTGTTCTTTGTGGAGCTCTTGCGACCTCCAAATTAATTCCAATAAGACGCTACTTCGTTCCAATAGCAGCTCTGGACTGGTGCTGTTTGCACACGTTGGCGAGCAACTCTTGCTTCTTCTGGGGATACCGATGAAATTCGCAGTTGTTAGCACACGGACAAGCGACTCCAGGCGAATGTGCTTCTCGGTCCTGCTGGCAAGAACATAATGCCGGGGTGCCTAACTCAGCTTGAAGGGCCTTCATGACCCGCGCTCGCGTTGACTCAGTTTGGTTTTCACCCGGTGACGGATGAGAAACTGATCGTGTCGGAGATTTTCTGTTTCAGGGGCCGATAAACAGTAGTGGGATGCATGGGTGCATACGAAGGGCTTGAGGATAGGGAAGAGGCATAGAGATAATGGATGCACAAACTAACCTCCATGGCGTAGAAGCCTTGCCTGCACGCTTATGCAATCGCACTTCGGCAACTGAAGAAGCGTCCAAACTGTGACACGAGAGGTCTGCCGTCATTTGGATGCAACCGCAACCGGAATGGGACAAAGGATACCACGTACATTTTAACATCTATGCCATGCCGCTTGTCACGTCGTGCTTGAGGGACGCAGGAATCAACCGATTCACTTTTACTTTTCAAATTCTTAACATTCCGATAACTGATGCTTTCGCGTTCTTTTTCCATGTATCGACGGCGAACCGCAGCATACAAGTTGACCCGCTGCAAATATGTAGTGTGGAAGTCATCATCCAACCCCTTTGTATGTTTCCCGATTTAGCCCATTGCCAATGTCATTACCTGTTTAGTGGTCAGCTCAATGGGTTTTTCACTGCCATCGCTACCATCATCAACCTCAAGTGCGCTCCACTGTGTGGACCCCCGGTAGCGAGGGATGCGAGTTGAAAGTAGCAGTAGATCTCGCATTTGAGCATCCGTGTGGCTCCCCTATTCAGAATGATTAGCGTTATCGGAAATAAAATAGTTCTCTGACGGTCCCCAAGTACATCATCAACTCGTACGGAAATTACCTTTTCAAAGAGCTCGAGTGCAATTGGAGCACCCTGGGTGATGGAAAACATAAGCAAGAGCGCCGCAGCTTCAGCTATGGCGCAGACTAGTTCGAAGTAACACCCACCTTAAGCGCCCCCTGCTTCTGCTTCAGCACAGCCTCTCGGTAAGGACCACTAGTAAGGTATAATGGAGAATCCGTGCCATTATTTTGTTTCGTCTTCGACGCTGGAAGCTGGAGGAGCCTGGCATACGTGTCGTCCTGTAAGCCAACACATTCGACAGACGGTCAGCAAACATCCACCACTACAGTCGTATTAAGCAAATAGCAAGTGTTTACCAACAAACAGACAGACAGTCCTACCAGTTTCTTTGTCATTGTCATTTTCTGCTCTCGCTCCTCCAGGACTCGCTCCTTGACACGCAAACAGCTTTGTCGATGAAAGCGCTTAAGATTGATAGACACGCTGCGAAGGCGTCGCTCGGTCTCTTCGCGCGTTGCTGTCAATTCCATCTGACGTACAGTAAATCAGCAGTATAACAACCACAGTGATTACTCTTCGTGCTGATTCGATCGTTGAGGCCTGTAATATCGCCTAGTAACCTGCATATCCGCTTGATCTTCACTCGCGGCATCTTCGATAAGCGGATTAATTCCGAAGAGTGGATTGGGCTCGCTCTGGAGGGCTCCAATGCGTCTATCGCGCATGTAAATGGGACTGGGGTTGTCTACTTGGTCCCCGCATGTAATGGTCGGAGGATTCGATAGTGTACACATCCCCCCAGCGGTTGTCTGAGCTCTCTTCCGTCCAGTACAATGCACGTTCTCGCATGCACACACACACGCACCGCTCTGGTTGTCCTGAGCTTTAAGATACAATCCGTTCATCGTGGCCTCTGTGCCTGCGCGGGCATATCGTGTAGATGAATCAGTAGCATTGACGCATTTCCCCATGGCTGCGGGCAACGCGCTCGTTGCAATCTTCAAAGGTCGCAACTCTGTGTTAGCCCACGAACCTCTCCAAAAGATGATCGAATCGGGTATATTTAATTTTGGGCACAATTCTCGCAATGTGACGATTGCGCCACGTCACAGATCTTCCACATAATTCTGAACCCAAAGTGTTTCAACAGCGACTCGACGCCAGCGCATCGTGATGTGGTGCTGTAGTGCGCCTACGAGCAAAGCTGCAAGGCTGCGTTGTCTGCCTAATGCATCCTTTCATTTCGCATTTGGAGCAGTTCCTCGCATAGCTTTCACTTTGTGCTGACCCGACGCAAGCAGAACAGTTCCATCATGGCTCGTCATCGTCTCTCCTTGCTGGTGGCCCTGTTCGTGATTGTACAACTGGCAATCGTCGGTGTAACCCAAGGTCAGATCTCACTCCCCACAGGTCCTTCTGAAGAAGAAATTGCGGCTGCTGCCATGGAAGAAATCCCTGTTAGTGAAGTACCAGTCATGGGAGAAGGAAGTGCGGCAGGGGAACTTGTGGACGGCGCCGCCGTGGAGGCGGAGAAAAAAGACGAAGAAAAGCTACTTGAGATTCCAGATATCTCACAGCCCATCGAGTAGATTGGCAAGAGTAGTGGGGTCGTTCATGTAAAATAGGATAAACAACCCCTCTCAGCTTACGACCAATACAAGTTCGAATTCTGTTTCGCGCTAGATATCAACCATTACTGTGACCTTTCGCAATTCATCATCACCTACATCACTGTAGACCCAAGGACGGTTGACCTTCCCTAACATGTCAAAGACAGCGCTCACGCAGTACTACCATACCCGCGATCCAATTGACCATTTACGCATCAACGTTGTCGCTCGCAAGGTGGGTGTCGTCTCGATTGCCTGGTCCTCGCGGACGAACGCTGATTTATTAGCCCACGCCTGTTATCCTTTCAAATGCTGCATACAGATCGGATCGTCCGTGACTGGCAAGACCGAAGGGCGGGACCGAAGGGCCCTCCCGATTGGAACGACATGGAGTCACAGCTTTCATTGGCAGGAGAAGAAAGGAGCATCCGATACCCGGTCGATGCACGGAGGAGACCGAAAGAAGAAGGTAGTAAAGAAAAAGATTTTGGCGTTGAGCCAAAAGCAAGACAGCAAGGTAACGTGTTATCAGTATGTGTTTGCGTCACCGATGGCTTAAACGTCGGGCACATGCGGTACTGGGCAATTTGTAAAAGACTTAATGCTGCGCTATCGGTATATGTGATTCCAATGTTAGAATCAAGAAGAGAGCAGTGGCAACGAGTGTGGCGATGCCGGAGAAAACCTTGGTGGGATCTCGCTTTGCTCGTACGTGGAAGCGGATAATTATGTCCCCAGGGCGCGCAACCATGATGACGGGAGTATGCCCCACATCTCGACCAGCCACCTGGTGGCTGCCACTCGATTACGGTCAGCAGTATCTTCATCGGCAGCCGCAGTGGCGGCCTCCACATGGGTATCCAATCGTGATCGTGTTGTCCGCCGCCTACAACGCGAAGAATCGTTTCGGCAAATGCACATCGTGCTGCGCCATGACGAGACGGATGACGACCTTGTCTTAGCGACACTGTGCTATTACCCACAGAGCGGGTTGCTTTGCGTGACGCCTGGATTCTCCGTGCTCACAAGTGATATCAATGACCCAGAGATGCGAAAAAAGGGACCACGACTGTCGACTTACCATATCACATGGCCAGCGATGGGGAATCAGCTAGAGTTCGCTCTAGACAATACCAGCGATTTGGCCCCCCCGATATTTCTTGATGATCAGCGCTTGCTTCGTGAACTCGACCACGAAGAAGAGTTACGGAGTGCACATCAAGTCTCTGAATGGAAACACAAGCACGGCTGTGGTCTCATTCTAGATGCTACCACACATAGGATAGAGCGATTGACTGTGGTCATGTCACTCATTTCGGTATCGGACATTAGCACTGGCGATCCGGTTCGAGTGGAATACGAATTTCGTCTACCACAATGGCGAAGCGAGACAGAAAACCACCATTGGTATTTCTCGAATTCGCGAGCAACGCCGACCAACGATTCACAACAAGGGAGAAGTCGACAATCACATCCGGTGCCGCTCGATCACGGCAAAGCTATTGCCGTATTTCGTTGTGCGGAGCAATTTCAAGTACAGCGGACAATCGGTCAGGGTAAGGACAACCAGAAGTTACAACAACAGCCGACACTAACATTCTCGGTCTTGTCGAATGACGCGTGGCAGCGAGATCGAATGTTGGGATGTGCTGAAATTCGACTTCCCCCGTCGCCTGGGTATCACGACATGACTGTCCCGCTTTGGAAGCCCATTCAAACATCTTACGAGGCTTTAGAAGAATTCTTCCTTGGAGCACCAAATACGACAGCTCTTCGAGCCGCAACTCTTCCAGGGCCAGGTTCTACATCACTACTTAGTAGGTTCGGTGCCCAAAGCATCACAACTGGCGCTCGTCTTCGCATTCGTCTTCACGTTATCCTACAGTCACCCGACAACATTCCTCGATCGCATACTCAGGGAAACGAAGCTCACCAGGCCCACACCCTCATACTGAATGCTACTCGCAGTGGACCTAAGCAAATTATCAAGCGGAGTGTACAAGATATTCTGCGTTCTGTGAATCTTGATAAACGTTTGCAGACGAACGCCGGTTCACGCCGCCTTCCAGAATTGAAACCTGTGTCCAGTGGTAGCCTCGCTGTCGTCAATGAGACCCTCTCACAGCCCAAGAATCTTACAACTACAACGACACAACTGGATTGAAACAAGAAGCAGTGCCGCTGTGTACTATCATGCATAATTGAGCCTACATCCTAGGCCCAGATTCAGTCGTCGTCGCTGTCCAGATCATCTAACGGGTTCCCGGAGCGCTTCTTCATGACTCGGAAAAACTCTTCTTCATTGATCAGTCCGTCTCCATCTCGATCCGCTTCGTCAATCATTTCCTGCATCTCCTCATCTGTGAGAGTTTCTCCTATCTCGGCGCACACTCGCTTGAGGTTGCGAAACGAGATTTTGCCCGTATTATCGTCGTCGAAGAGCCTGAATATCTTGTTGATTTCCTCCCGATTGTCGCGTGAGTTCTGACCAGTTTTCGTGTTCGTCATTATTAGCACTAGTAATCACAATAATCATAGCATTCCCAATCCGCTCTCTGTGCGCACCATTTTCCCGGTCATCATTTCGATAAACTCATCTTGATCAATTGTGCCCGACTCATCCTTGTCAATGTCGGCAATCATCTGTCGGATCTCCGCCTTCTTGACCTGGAATCCGAGTGCGCGCATCGCGGCTTTCAACTCGCGCGCGTCAATCGTACCGCTTCCATCAGCGTCAAACAGACGGAACGCTTCCTTGACCTCTTCCATGTCCTCTTCATCCAGCGCCTAGCCCAAGACCAGCAGCAACGGTCATCTGCCCGCCCAAATCCATGCAGTGCGCTGCAAATAGTGGCACTGCGAAGAATTTCACGTATATCGCACCTTTTTGACAACTTTGGGTTTGCGCCTCAAGGCGGCGCGGGATCGCGCAAAAGCGGCCGCAGAGGTGGACTAGAACGATAGCCAATCAATCACACACGTGAGTTAGTGCATGCCAGTATGCAATTCTCGCTCGCTTCACTCCTCCATGGCGCACAGGGAATGCTACTTGAGCATGGTCGTACCATAATGGCGTTGATTTTGGGGGGATATGCGTCGGTGGCACGCTACTGGTGCTGTTGCGCAATGGTGGTGACCTTTCATGATCCACACTTGTTGGAAACAACACCCAGTATAATACAGGAAGGTGTTTGAAACCGGTCAACTTCAACCATCCCGGAGATCGGAATTGGAATGGCGATCCATCGGTTCCCTTGCTTCAATGACATGTGTCTGCCATTGTGCGATTTGCAATGAGTGACAGAGACACAGACTCAGCAGGCACAACACATAAAGACACGACACAAGCCACGACACAGTCAACACCTTCACAAGATCCAGATGGCCAGCATGCGAGGAATGACACGGATGACGGCTGCCGCGCGGGTGCAGGCACCCATGGCAATGGCGTCCAGACGCGCGATGCATGCCGCCACGACGAGCGAGCCCATGACCTACGTCAAGAGCAAGCACCACCTGCTCGTGCTGGGCGGCAACGGCTTCGTAGGCAGCAACATCCTTCAGCGAGCCGTGCAAAAGGGCATTGAAGTGCGCAGCCTCAACCTGTCGGGAAAGCCACTGTGGGAAGATGTCCCGTGGATCGACCGCGTCGACTGGATTGAAGGGGATGTGTTCAATCCGAGCGATCTCGCTACGGCCATGAAGGATGTCACAGGCGTCAGTATGTACTGCGTGGTGGTTGTTTGTCAATCTCCAGCCTCGCTGGTGGCAATCTGGGAGAACGCGTAGAGTTTGCTAACGAATGTTGTTACACTGGGAATGGATCAGTTTCCACGATTGGTGCGTTCGGGAGCAATGAATTTATGGAGAAAGTGTGTGGAGATTCCACCATTCTCGCTGCGGAGGCTGCGCAAAAGGCAGGCATGTGCAATCAAGATCTATACTATGCATGCCTGTTGTGTTGTTTTCAGAGGTTCTGCAAAGTTGAGTAACCCAGTGCTGACAACATGGAGTATTTACGTCCTATTACAGGAGCGGAGCGCTTCGTGTTCATCTCCAATTCGAGAGTGGGCTCCTACGTTCCTTCCTGGGCGCCTGGGTATGGCTACTACAACGGCAAGGAGCGTGGGGAAGGAGCTGTGCAAGCCCAGTAAGAATCCTATCACTATTACCTTGTTAAGATCGATGAAAAGGAAGGCTTGATGATGATCTCTTTGTGGATAACGTTTGTAGATTTCCGACGACGGGAGTCTCACTCCGGCCTGGTTTTATCTATGGCTGGCGACGCGGAAAAGGGAAATACAGTGTTCCTTTACAAGCACTTGGCGCGCCCCTGGCGGGGATTGCACGTAGTCTGGGGCCAGTTTCCGCAGTAATCTCCAGGGTCCCAATCCTCGGCAGCGAAATGCAATCTGCGGTTCCAGTCGGGGCCGTAGCAAAGGCTGCAGTTCTCAGTGCGATTGGTCCCGTCCCTAGTAGCACGCTCGACACGAACAGCATCTTGGAGTTGGCCGACTCGTTTCACAACACTTTCTAACTTTACCCAGAATAGGGCTTCGATGCATCGTAGCACTGTAGACTGCCCCAACGAATTTGAATCTATTTGCTGTGATTCTGCCTCTGCTTTACGTCCTGCTTCTATCGTTGTGCCATTGCTTGAGCTGTATATTTCATGCCGACGAGTCCAATTTTTTTCTTGCGCTCCTCTGCATCTAGTCTCCGCTGCTCAATTTCGTTTGTCCGTTCTTTCCAGTACCGCTATCAAGTAGTGCGTTTGTCAGTCACGTGATATTTGACTCATTGACGCGAGTACCACTAGTATTGCTCTCTCCACGCCACGCAAAGTGATTTCTGACCGCGGCCTACCTCTTTTTGTTTGTCTGTCTGTTTGGTAAGCTCTCGCTGGAGCTCCTTTGAATCGCCGTCTTTCGAACACCTCTCATTGTTTCCCAAGCACAGCTCATCAAGTGTTTGCACCTGCATGCAACACGTATCAGTCCCATGCCATATTAACACGGTATCTACTTCGAGTCGCGTTAATCGCGTGTATCCTTGTAGAATAAGTGTGCTCGTATTACCCAAAGGTCCCGGATACCAGTCGACTCTGCGACTAGCTCCAACAGCTTTTGTCCACTGGGGCCTAGGATCAAGAACTCAACATCACCTAAGCAGATTGATATCCAGATCATGTCAGTAAGCGATTATTCATTCGAAATACTTCTCCAGGTGTTATTTGCACCGTGGTCGTACCGCTTGGGCATACTTTCCCCACTCGATAGATAGGAAGCTCTTCCCATTTGTTTGTTCCTGGTGTTACTCGCCATTGCAATCTTCACCTCCACCCAGGTCCATAACATTTCGCCACAATTAATCGTCACGAGAATCCAACATCACCACCGCTTATGATACCACCATGGCCTTTATCTGCAGCGCATAGTAAGGCTCACCGTGTTGCAGCTTCATGCAAACGGAGATGGATCGACTCGTTCCTATTCAAGACTCCCAGATACGTGGTCTTTTTCGTGAAGATCTGTCCTTCTTTCAGTGTGTCGAGGCGTTGGAGCATTTCGTAGCGGCCAAGGCCGCAGCACATATTCCCCATGACCCAGAGTCTCCGCTCAGTCACACGCAAGCAAGCAGGGTAGCAATCGAGAGGCGCAGCTGCCACGCAAAGCAGGCATGTCAACGCCGCGTCTGTTTATATATATCGCTTCATCAGTGTGGTCTCACCAGCAAATTAGCCAAAATCGCAGTACCCGGTAGAGAAATCAGTTTGTTCCGTTTTAAGGTGTACATGTAAAAATAGAATCACCACCACCTCCTCGGCGGCAAAGTGAAGTGAGCCAGCAGCTCATTTGAAGTCGCGGCCATGGAGATTCCATCGGTAGTGCATCCAGCGCTGCCCAACGCTCAGCAAGCTACTGGCGCAGCGCCGTTGCGATCCAGCGGACTGACGTCAGCGCCTGCGACAGTGACTGGGGTGCCGCGAAGGTCGCTCGCTTCTAGCTCTCGGACAGCAACTGCGTCACGGCCGGACATTAGCACTGTGCGTTCATCGGCGGCGGCGAAGATGCCCCCACATGACCCGCAGGATGAGCCGGCGAAGCGAACACGGACAAGCTCGCTTCGACCCGCAAAGACCGTGATCGTGGTGGTGAACGTGCT
Source organism: Pythium grandisporangium (assembly GCA_023336285.1). Classification (NCBI taxonomy): domain Eukaryota; phylum Oomycota; class Peronosporomycetes; order Pythiales; family Pythiaceae; genus Pythium; species Pythium grandisporangium. Next base: position 34,284 of record JAADWT010000017.1, read on the forward strand.
GCCGCTCGTGTTCGACCGGAACGAAGTCGACACGACGTGGACCATCACCTGGAGCACGAGCGCCACGAGCCTCTTCTACCGCAACCTCGTCAGCGACCACGAGCACCAGCCCCTGTTCCTGGGGTGCCCCGAGGTCTTCATTGCTCGCACGGAAGAGGCCGCGGTGGAGAAACAACTGCGTGAGTTCAATTGTGTGCCCGTGTTCCTGGATCCGACCGTCGCGCATCGCTATTTCCAAGGGTTTTGCCAGGGCGTTCTTTGGCCCGTCTTCCACAACGTCGTGGACGTGTATAACGTTGCCCCACTGGATCTGGATGCCTGCACGGAGAATGCAGCGAAGCGTGGCGCCACTGGTGCTCCAGTGTGTGCCTCGACAGCTCCGGACTCGAAGGCGGCGTGGTGCACCCCCATGTCCTGGCATCCCGGCGCACAGGACGAATGCTGGGGAGACTACTGCTCGGTGAATCGCACGTTTGCGCGGTGCATCGTGGAAAGCTACCACGACGGAGATATCATTTGGATTCATGGCCTGCACTTCCTCATGCTGCCGTCGTACCTGCTGCGCAAGTTGCGGCGCGCGATGATCGCCACGTATTTCCATGTTCCGTTCCCATCCAGTGAGATTTTCCGCTGTCTTTCAATGCGCACCGAGATGCTTCGAGCCATGCTGTGCGCGGACCACATTGGCTTTCTCATATTCGAACATGCTCGCCACTTTTTAACGAGCTGCAAACGCTTGCTTGGGCTCAACTACAAGACCAATCCGGATGGCATGCTCGTCGTGGAGTACAATGGCCGTTCCATATACGTGTCGTGCTCGCATATCGAACCGGATGTGTCGTATCTCTACAATATCCTGGACGGGCTGAAACCTCGAGGTGAGAACACCACTCCGAGCGAGTCCAGGGCTAGCGACATGAACAGCGAGCAGAAACGGAATATTGAAACGTTCATTCACCGTGCCAGGAAGAAGAATAAGGTGATCATCTCCTCGGTGGATCGACTCGAAGGGCTAAACGGGCTACCACTTAAGTTGCGAGCATTTGATCGCTTTCTTCGGTTGCATCCCGAGCGGCGTGGTGCCGTCGTGCTCGTTCAGGTGGGAATATCGCTGGACTCGCGGCCGAACGATTACCATCAAACGTGCAACTACGTGAGGCAGTTTGTCCAAGAGATTAATCGGCGATGGGCACCCTCCGAATCGGAACCTGTTGTGTATTTTGAAGAGATGCGGCATACGACAGTTGCAGATCGCATGCATCTCTGGCGAGTCACCGACGTGTTCCTCGATACATGCATTCGCTATGGATTGTCGTTGCTTCCATTTGAGTATCTCGTGGCACAGCAGCGAAATGTGGACCACGCGCGCGCCGTGGATGGGTCCCATCAATTTGGTATCATGATCGTTTCCGAGTTTGCCTCGTATAGCCGCATACTGAGCGGATGTTTGCTTGTGAATCCATGGAAAACAGAAGATATTGTCAGTGCATTGGTTCGAGCCACTGGGATGCAGTACTATGAAAAATGCAGCCGATTCCAGTTGAATTGCAAGTTCCTAGTACGGCAGTCGGAATCAAGATGGACAGAGCGTCTTCTTGCTGATTTCGATCGCCTCGTGGACAAAAAGCAGGAATCCATCAATTCGGGTGACGTGATTGAGGTGGGATTTGGCTTTGAATACCGAGTAATGCAATTTGCATCCGGATTTGTCAAACTTGATACTGATGAAGTCGTCAAGGCATCGATGCACTGCAAGAGGCGTTTGTTCATTTTTGACTATAGCGGTACTCTAAGTTCGACGGCAAGTTTGTTAACTGGGGATGAAGCCGGGAATCATTATTCCAGCGCCAGTGTGAATACCTACGTTCAAGATGACGGCACCTCTGGGGACAACGCGACGGTCGGATACTCTTATGGTGATGATAGTTCAAGAAGCAGTCGCACGTATGATCCAGCAGGAAGCAACTTGAGATCAAATAGTTCGCACGTGCTGATGACGGGGATTGATGACGACATGCTTTGCTATTTGGATGGTCACGTGCGAAAACCTTTATCTAAAGAGGCATTGGAAAATCTTTGTACAATTGCCGAAGACCCTCGCAATATTGTGTTCGTTATGAGCACGGGCCCCAGAGCAGAGTTGGAGGCGGCGTTTGATGCAAAAATTGAGGGCAACCGCAATGTAAATTTGGTAGCTGACAGCGGTTTCTACTTCAAGAAGGCACGAGCCAACAACTGGGAATGCCTTTATGACTCACGAGATCTTGATTTAAGTTGGATGGACGATGTCAAACGACTGATGCAAGTGTACGCAACACGAACAAACGGAGCATATGTTATCGTGAAGGATGCCGCTATTGTGTACAACTACCGCAATAGTGACCCAGAATACGGTGAAATTCAGGCACTGGAACTGTACGAGCAGCTTCGGAACTCTGTTCAGGTATAGTTACGAGTGTACTCTCTAAAGTTTGTTTTGTGGGCGTGTGAAAGGAAGCTCTATAGATTGTGCAGCTCACTGATCCCCATTTTACTCGTGTGTGGCTACGCGGTTTCTGCAGAAAGGAGTGGCTACTGTCGACCGAGGAAAACAATCGCTTCATGTGCACCAATATGGTGTCGATAAATCCGTGGCTGTGACTCTGATCCTGAAATTTCTTGAAGAAAACGTTAGCATTCCTGATTTTGCGATGTACATTGGTGATGAGGTATCGGACGAGCTTGCAGTCAAAGGTATGTCACAAATGGATTTGTGTGTGCTACCGCGTTAACGGCCGGAGCTAATATTTCGACGGGGGGTCGTGTATTTGAACAGCACTTGAAGAGTATGCCGATCAAGAACCTTTGCTAAAGCATATGTACACGTGTACAGTTGGTAAAAAGCCTAGCAACGCGCAGTTTTACGTGGTACGTCTGCAGCGCACTGTCACCCACCATGCCTTGATGATATTCATAGCATGGTATAGAAGGAAACTCACTCATATTGCTATGCCCCCTTGTTTGACTTCTTGTCTATTCTACAGGACGGTGTCAGTGATGTTCTTTCAGTCGTCCATGCGATTGCCGTTCGGGTAAGTACAATTTTGTGTGAAAGTATCTTGGGTCCATCGTGTGAAAACAGTAATTAACTTACAGTTTTTGTAATGATGTCGCTCTGTTTTCACTAGCACCGCCTTGAACGCCATCGCCACAATCATGGACACCACCCCACATCCCCGAGAGATTTCTTTGTCGAATTTTGCAGGCATCACTCACTCGTAAGTCGGCCGTTCCTGCGTGCTCTCGTTGATGAGGCAACACGTGCAAACGATACCCTGGTCACCTCCATCTCATCTGTTCCAGATGAGAATAACAGTCAGCCCACTGACACGCCTGGGACGATGTCGTGGTCCTCGTGGAGTACTTTCACTATTGGGGTTGCAGTTGGTGTAGCTGTTGGGGCCATTGCCGTTGTCGTCGCGCCCGCCGGGCTGCGCCCGTTGCCCCAACGCCTTCGCCGCCTATGGATGCGCTAGTAAATACGCACTTCCGGGAGCTTTGATTCATCTATGTAGCATTCACAAATGTTAAATACCTGAGACCGTTGCCGTCTAATGTAGCCATGTCGGTCAATGCAACTTCAACCGCGTCGTTTCAAGCTAAATCAATTTCGGATACAAACCCGGGTTACCAACTCCAGAAACGCCCCAGCTCATGCTCTCGAGGACGCGAGCGAGAGAGAGAAGAACACGAACCGCCGCGGATTGGACGGGGCTGGGCAGGTCTAGCTATCATTACTGGCAGTTCCAGGGCGAGGGCAGTGCATCTATTGCTTACGTGTTGTAGCCGTGGTGCCCGTCTGTTGGCCTTGTTAAACCGCTTTAGTGCTCAGGATGGGGCGTTCCGCAACCTCATCCCCTCCACGCGTGATATCGCAGCAACAAGAAGCCAGCGAGTTTGACACATTGCTCCCCGATCGCCAATAGTGCGTCCAAAACTGGATTCTTATCCATGAAAGGCACTATAAGGTGCACGCACTAGGGATAACTGATTTTGAGCGGGAATTCGTGTATGTCGTCTCTCGTGTCATAAATGTGCTGCCTTGCTTAGCTCCACGTTTTGCTCCATCTCACTTGCAAGCGAGCCGCGAACCAGTCTCAGCGCTGTGGAGGATGCGGCACGCCTGCAAGAGCGACTTGAGCTGGCAGCACAGTCGTGTCCGGGCAAGAGTCGACGGTCTGGTGGTCGACGAGTGTCATCGCTAGGCCCGCTGCCAAGTTCTCCGTCGTCGTCCCGCTGGCGATACGCCCACTTCTTCACATGGGTGGGGCGCTCCACGACCTCATACATTCGCTTGTGCTCCAGTAAGCTTGTCGCCTCACTGAGGCGGGTGCCCTTCTTTGCGGTGTTTTGTCTAGCGCTTTTGCTGGTCGGACTCACGGGCGTGGGGTGCGCCATTTTGCGGACGACCAGCACGGACGGCTACCTCTTTCTCGGAGCGCTGGTGTCGTTTGTCTTTTCGCTCATCGTCGTGGTGTGCTACCTGCAAAGCCGCCCCCTGCGGGCGCATCCAAATCCGCTGCTCTTCAGTAAGAGTCTTGTCGACCTACTTCTCGCTGCGCTATACATTTTCGAGTATTGCGCGACCGAGTTCCCATCAACACCCGTCGTGCTACCTTTCCGGCTTGCCGCTGTGACACAGGCACTGCTCGTCTGCAGTGAGTTCTGGTTCTTCGCCATGCCCATTGATATGGTGCAGTCCATCACCAACCCGTTCACATCGTATGCGCGAAATTTCCAAGCGTATTGGTTTTACGCAGTCCTCAGTGGGCTCGTGTGTGGCACCGCTCTGTCTCTTATAGACGACGACCCGCTGCCCGATTGTCGCCATGGCTCAGTGATCAGTCCTTCCTCGGCGGCGTTAACGACGCCTCTGCTCTCAATTAACGATGAGTGTGACGATAGCTCCAGATCAGTCGCGCACCGTCACGTGCAGCGATTTTTTTGGTTTTACGAGAACACGGATGCGCACAGCTTTTGGTGGCATCACTGGGTTTCGTATCATCTATGGGTGCTGGTGTACCTCGTGTTTGCCACGCTTTCCATCATCTACGTCAAGCGACGCCTGCAGCGTGGGCTCGAACAAACCTTTGACGTCCGTCGCCGCGTGCTCTCGAGTGGGTTACTGACGTGCTGGATCTATATTTCATGGTCGTTGGCACTACTTGGTCTCTTCGTTATTAACAATATCCCAGCCACGCGTTCAGCAGAGCATCGCCGTCTCTTTCACGCGCTTATCAACTTGTCGGCTTTCTTACACTCGGCTCGTGGGGGCCTCGACCTCATCGTATGGTTTGTCGTTAATCGGTCGGATCTTGGTGCTCTCTGCTCACGTCGCCGCACACCACGGCTGACACCAGCCGAGTCGTTCATGTCATCCTCTTCGTCCACTTCACAATCCGGATCAGCGTCAGCATCGGCGTCTGCGTCTGCATCTACCTTGCCAATGCTTCCATCGGTGGCCTCGTCCCGTCGCGCGTTGCTTTCCTTTTTCTCTTCCAACTCTGCAGCTGCTGATTCCATAACGTCGTCGTCGGCTCATGCCTCCCTGACGAACGACATGGAGGCTTTGGTCAAGCCCGAACTCAACACGGCACTGCGGAAACAAATGATTCAAATGGCAACGACGGGTATCGTGGAGTCGGTGGAGCACTACCATCGACTGCATCGTCGAATCAATTCCAACCAGACGTTTAGTTTGGATTGGCAGCGCTCCCCACAGCGTGAACTGAGCCAGCTCAGCTCGTCCTTGTCACTGTCAAGGCGGCCAGCCGCTCAGAATTCAACGATCCAGGTGATCGAGGCGAATGATGCGGCCACCACTACGAGCACGCGGTTTTCCTTTCTGCCACTGGCCATGAAGGAGATGCAGTTCTACGATTTCCAGCCAAAGCTGTTCGCATCCATTCGCCACATGTACGGCATCAACGATGCGGAGTACATCTACGCCTTTCGCCACACCATGAACGAGCGAATCAGCGAAGGCAGCAGTGGCGCCTTCGTGTTTACGACATGCGATCGGAACTATCTCGTCAAGAGCACAACCGCTGCCGAGAAGAACGTGCTGCTATCATTACTACCGTCGTATCACCGTTACCTGAAGTGGAACCCACAGACGCTGCTACCGAGGTTCTTTGGGTTCCACGCCATGAAGATGTATGGGCAAACGTTTTATTTCGTGGTCATGGGCAACATCCTCAACACGACGGAGGTGATCCACCATCGGTACGATATCAAAGGCTCATGGGTGGACCGCAATGCACCTGCGTGCGTGCTGGGCGACCAACACCGGTGCTCCAAATGCAATCGTTTCTTCATCTTTGGGGCCAAGGGCGCTGCTGCTGTGCGCTGTGACCCTGTGGGCTCGGAGCACTCACCTGACGTGACATTACGTGACAACGACCTCAAGAAGAGGCTCAAATTGGAAGACGACCGAGCGGCACAGCTCGTCAAGCAGCTGGTGCGCGACAGCAATTTCCTTGCTGGTCTGGGTATCATGGACTATAGTCTCCTGATTGGGACGCACTACTCGCACTTCACGACAGGTGATGCCACCGCAGCGGCTGCTGCCAGGTCTGACTCCGTGTCGACCGGGAGGCACCGAAGAAGTGATGCAGAGACTGCTCTTCCTCAATCCAGCGCGGAGGAGTCCTCTTCACGGAGCGTGGAGGATGCGAGCGCTCTCCTTCAACCGGGTGAAAGCGGCAGTGACAATGAATATCTGCATGTCATTTGCGATAACGTCGGTCGAGGTATAACCAAGGGCCGACCGCAACAGCAGGCAGAGCGGGGCCAGTGTGCCGAGGAAAGCGTGGTCAACACGGAAACAAGCAGGACGCCACTTCCGAGGCATTCCCGTACATCGAGGGGAGCGTCGACCAACAGCAACCCGCGCTTCCGCCATCAGTATCGGGCGCACCAGGTGTCCGGCCCCAGCACGTACTACTTTGGGCTGGTCGACATCCTGCAGAAATGGACGCTGGCCAAGCAGATGGAGCGAGCCTACAAAGTGCACTTGCTTCGTAAATCCGCTCGAGGGGTCTCGGCCATGGCGCCGCGAGCGTATGCCGCCCGCTTCCAGCGGAAGATGAAGCAGCTCTTTGTTACCTCCTCGCTGCCTCTGCCTCCTCCCCGAACCTCTATCGATCTTCGACATGACTCCGCACGACCGTCATTGATCTGAAAGATGTACCCCAACAAAGCGGGTGGTTGTTGTTGAGCCGTAATCAGTCCGAGGCCCTGTAGCTCTTCTCTTTCTTCTTGTCTTCCTTCGGATTTTCAATTGTCTATTTTGTCCATTTTCCATCGCCACTGCCAATCCATGTGCATCGATCGCACCATTGCCAAAAATACTCGACCAGCCCTAGCATCTTCGCCATGCTACACTCTGCTGTTGCACTGACGCGTCCAGCCGCTGCGCTACGTTTCGATCAATTGCCTGTCATTCCTCGCTGATCGCGTGGACGTGTGCACACGAGCGTGAAGTGTCATGCTGCCCCCACTAAAGGTCTCCGATTCCAGGACACCCACCAGCACGGATGCCCGAGTGGGCGCCGAGTCAGTAGGTGGGGCACCCTGTGCGTCCCATCTACTCTCGGCGGCCGTCTCGGCGCTGTCAGTGAGCTCACCTCGCCTCCTCCACTTGTCGGCACAGCCCCCACCCCCTCGACGCACTATGTGTACCAGCAAGAGCCCACTCGATTCTAGCCGAGAAAGTCCCACGCCCCGCCGACCAACAGCGCTTCGAGCAGCAGGGCCGTCTCCCTTGGGGCGACCCGCATGCTCTCCTCGATCGACCGCGGCCAGAGCTGTCATGCCAACCATTTCGGTATCCACAGCAGCAGGAGCAACCACCACCACCACCACAACAACAACAACAACAGCCGCCTCAGGGTCACAGTCCATCGACCAGCTAAGCCTCATCCCCCGCGAGTTTTTCGTGCTCGAGACCAACGCCGTGCTGCCCGAGAGGCAGTACCCCGTCGACCAGTACGAGTCCAAGTTCCAGCCGGAGCGCAGCGCCTGGGAGACGGTCGTGTTCCCAGCCCTGGTGCCACACACGCGACAGCAGGTGCTCCAACTCGCGACCACGCTGACCAGCATGCGAGCGCACCTGCAGGCAACCTCGTCGCATCCAATGCGTCCGTCCACCACGAATCAGGACCCTGCCGCCAGCAGCATGGGATTTGGGGAGGAGAAAGCAGAGGGTGCCAGCCTAGAGCACACGCTGGACATGATGGAGGTCGAGGGTGCGCTCCACTCGGTGTGCTTCCACGAGCTGGCGCGCCAGATTCGCTGCATCTGCCGCGAGCAAAGCGACTTGCTGCATGAGATCCGCGCGTTCTACGCGTTGCAGAGCGCGCAATTGCTCGCGCTCGTGCGTCGCCTGCAGAGAGAGAACGAACGACGTGACGTGGCTTTCAGTGCGCTCCAGGAACAGCACGACAACGTGCTGGAGCACCACGCCTCGCTGGTGGCGCGAGGGCTCTTGGCAACACACGACGGTGACAATGATGACTCTGGGAACCTCTCTGGCGCCGCGCGTGGAGATGACGGGGCATTGACCGCGAGTCGGGCACGTCAGCTGCGCAGGGAGGCTGAGGAGAGGAAGCAACAGCGCCGATTGCAGAGACGGCGGCGTCATCGCCAGCGAGAACGCCAGAGGTGCCGCCTACAGCGTCGTCGCAGTCAACGCCTCAGTGTCACAGGCAGCCCTGGATTTGAGAACGAAGACGAGCAGGCGGAGGCCGAGGAGAAGGAGGAGGCAGATGGCTCCGTGCTGTCGTCCCCGTCGTCGTCCATGTCTTCGCTGGCATCCTCCACGCGGTCCTCACCATCTGATTCCTCAAGCGCATCCTCTGGCTCAGCGTCCTCTCTGTCGTCTCGATCCTCTGCTTCCTCACTGGCGTCGCATCACCGCCCCCATGATCGTCACCGCCATCGCCACTACCAGCGACGATCTCGCAAGCAGGGCTCTTCGTCCAAGGCGCGCCGTGTGTCCCTGCTGGAGCAGGAGGCAGCGGCACAGCGCGTGCAGCAGGCCTTCCAAAAGTACGTGCTCCACAAGGAGCAGAGCCGCCTGTTGCGGCGCCAGGAGAAGACCGTGGCCGCAACCGAGATCCAGCGCTGGTTCCGTGGGTACCGCCACCGGAAGCGCGTGGTCCACCACCGCGCCGTGTGCCACGTGCTGGGTCAGCGGCGCGCACAGATCGCGGCCGTTGAGCTCTTACAGACCAACGTGCGTGCCTACCTGCTGCAGAAGCGATACGAGCAAGCACATGGGCACAAGAACTCGCCGCGGTACCCGTCCTCGACGCACCACAGCCACCACGACTCGCAGGCGCAGCGCCATCGTCATCACCATCACCATCACCGCCACCGCCACCACCTTCACCATTATCATCATCATCAACGGCCTCGCCACCACCGCGGGCGCGGTGAACCCGCACTCGGGCAGGAGGAAGAGTGCGGCGACCTGGCTGCTAGCGTCGACGCAGATGCATCGATAGGTGAGGGCAGCGACGGTGGTGGTGGTGGTCTTCACCAGCCTTATGACGAAGCAGGCGGTCGTGGGGGCAAGCCAGAGGCAGACGTTATCAATGATGCTACGACCGTCATGCCCCCTCTGTTTGGGCAACTCCTCTCGCGCATCAGCGAGCTGGCGAGCGTGTTCAGGCTCCTTCATTCGCGTCGCCAGCGGATCCAGAGACAGAGACAGAAGGCCAGGCGTGAGGACGTGAGCGTGAGCGTGAGCGTGAGCGTGAGCATGGGCGTGGGTGGTGCGGAGGAGGTAGAGGGGGCCAGCGCGACGGATGCCCGCAGTAGCGTACGGGAGAAGAGTGAGGCACAGGCCGCAAAGGAGGATGGCGGACACTCTGGTCGAGGCCACGTGGATGCGGATGTTAAAGGTTTGATGGATGGAGAACAAGATAAGGAGGAAAAGCAGGTGGTGGGCGGCCCGGAGGAGGACATTGAGCTACTGAACGAAACGATCCGACGCGCCGAAGACCTCGTGCAGAGCTTCCATGCCGCGATTGTGGAGCTCAAGACCAACGAAGTGCTTGACGATCGCCTGTCGATAGGACTAACACAGCCACTGCCCTCAGAGGGTGCGGTCGATGGTGCCATGGCGGCTGTGGATGAGGAAGAGGATTGCAGCGACCGTGATGGGGATGGCGTTGGTGAGGAAGAGGCATCCGAGCCATCAGAGGAGGATGCCCCCGCCGTTGGTTTCTTGTTTGTGGATGACGACGAGTGTGACGTGGAATACCGGCGGATAAACGGACGGATCGAGACTTCTGCAAGCGAAGAGGGTAGCGACGATCAGGGTGGTGCCAGTGATGGCGACAGCGACGAGGAGCTGCATGTGGACGAGGACGATGCACTCTGGCAGATCTCAGCGTGCTCGCCAGACTATCCACAGATGACTACGGCTGGGTCCTCCATGCCACAGAGACGGTTACGGCCACAGCAGTTGCGGGCCATGCTGCAGCGCGCGAGTCGTGAGCAGGTCAAGACCCACGCGTGGCTCAAGCAGTTGATCCTCGACGTCTACGATACCGTCGTGGGGCGTCTACGCGAGCTAGGCCCCACTCGCCTCGCACAACTGATTGAGGTGCACGCCAGTCTTTCGCTGTCGCTGACCGACGGACGGCGGCTTCTGCGCCGTCGTCGTCGTCGTCGTCATCGTCATCATCGCCTCGACCATGCCTCTGTCCATACCCATGCCCGTAGTAGTGCTAGCCACACCACTAACCACCAGGACAGCGCCCTGGACGATCACCAAACCGACGAGCGTGCATTGGCCGCCAGCGAACCGGCCAGTGAGTACGAGCCCGTGCGCGCATTCATCACCGTGGAGCTGCGCACGCTGATCCGCGACCACTTTCGCTGCCAGCTGGGCCTGCCCGCGCTCGTGAGTGGCGCGCTGTCCCGCATGGAGGCCGCGCTGGACGCTTTCCGCGGCATGGACGCCGACGTGGCGCGCTTCCACGGCTTCCTCACGCTGGCGCGCTCGCATGACGAGCTCGTGTTCTTTTGCGTGGCACGCCTTCTCGCGGCCACGCCCATGTCAACGCCCACGGCAGCGACAGCGACCGCGATGATGGCCGGTAGTCCGGACCGACAGCCCGTGCTTCACGAGACGACGCGCCACGAGGTGATCGACTTGTCGCGTGCGCTTGCCCTCGCGCGTGTGCACTTCCGCGTGGACGATGAACCTCGCATGCTGCGCGAGGATGCCGTCCTCATGGAGCCGACCAACGCCGTTTACCGCCGCCACCTGCCGTCCACGTGCCTGGCGCAGTTGGAGAGCATCCTGAGTCACCACATCATCTCCCCGGACGAAGATACCAACGACAACGCCAACGGCAATGCCTCTGGGCATCGTGAGAATGCTGAGCCCCTGCGCACGGCCAACTTGAACCGCTTCCATGCACCACCGTTCAATGCGAACGCGCCTCGCAGCCCGCTCGTGCGTCCGTGTAACTCGACCTCGCTTGGTAGTAGCAGGAGCAGTGCGAACGCGCCTGTGTGGCTCTTGTTTGGAGACGTGGTGACGCTCCTGTATCGATACCGCGCAGTGATGACGCGCTTCCACGCACTCACGCGCTGGGTTCATGAGCAGTTTTTGAGGGCGGCGATGCGCCAGCACCGCGAGCAGATGCAAGCAACGCAGGCGGAAGTGGTCGTCTCGCCATCGCTATCACCATCGCCATCATTATCCCAGCCACAGCCTCAACTTCAGCCGCAGGCACAGACCCACACACAGCTGCCGTTCTCACGGCCGGACGCTCTGCTGCTGGAGGAGGCAGCATTTGTGGCCATACTGCTCCCCCACGCAGTGACGATCTCGGAGCGCGACCTCCGCAACGTGTTCCACAATGCACTGGCGCAGCGTCACCTGCAGCGCCTGATGCCCACGCGCGTGTTCGTCTCCGTCGTGCTCACGCTGCTGCACAGCCGTCAGCTGAGCGTGGCCCTGGCCCTGGCCGCGACCAGGGGGACGATAACGACTCCAACGGCGCTGCTACCGGTGGCGAATCGACTGCAGACGGAGGAAACACAGTGGCGCCAGCTCGCGAGGCAATGGCGTGCACAGGAGAAGAGACTGGAGGCAGCCTTGGAGCGTATCTACGCAATCCCCTCGTGCGTGGAGAGCTCAAGTGATGGAGAGGGCGGCGAGCAGCCCGAGACACGCGCTTGGCGCCTGCTGCAGTGGCGCAACGAGCTGTACGACTTGTTTGTGGCGCGTCGTGGACGTACGCATCTGGAGCGAGCCGAGACGTTGTGTCAATGGCTGGGGGACGCCATGACGGAGGTGGAAGCAGGGGAGAAGGAGCCGCCGGAGCAGGGGGAGAAGGAGGAGCAGGCGAAGAGGGAGGAGGAGGAGGGCGGTAGTACTGCGGATTGCAGCCGCCACAACACTGAGCAGGATGCCTGCGATAGTAGAGGCGGCGAGGAGAAGGGCAATGGCGATGCCGATTCACTGCTGCCTGGGCGCCTCGCGAAAGAGGAGGACGCGTCAATCGGATCGCCCTGGGACACTGAGTCATCGCGGGACGAACCGCAGCTCCGCGCGTTGTGGACCAGTGCGCGTGAGCTCTTATGAGGTGAGGTGGTGGAAGCGCCCCTTACGTTGCGAGGGAGGGAACAGAAAGCAAAAGAAGCTCCACGTGACCATTATGGCGGAGGGACTCCCGCGGTGTGATTCAATCAGTATGAAGAGGGGCACGTTTGTATGTCATGCGGTTGAATGCTACATCACTCCGGTCGCTTACGCGTCCTCGCCTTCATCGCCAGCGGCTTCGGCTTCGGCGGCTTCTCGTTCGTGCTGTTCCTTGAGATCGACGGCGGCGAGGCGCTCGGCATCCGTGACAAGTTCGCCGTCCAGCTTGGTGAGTTGAGGGAACTGGATGAGCAGCAGCAGGCGGTAGTGCTCTGTGTCGTTGAGCGGATTAAGAGAGATGTCGAGCTCCGTGAGCGAGTCGAGCGAGGCCAGCGCTTCAAGCGAGGTTATCGTGTCCAGCTATTTGGGTGGAGTTCACAGGTTTGGTTACAGCAGTGAGAATGGAGCACAGTGCGCGTCACAGAGCAAGCAAATGGATGGCGTACATTGTTTTGGCGGGCCTCCAGTACACGGAGCGTCTTGATGGCATCCACTCCTGCGAGAGACGCGAGATTGTTCTCGTTCTAGGTGGGCAACCACCAGCCATCATCATACCACAGAAAGTAAGGAGGGGCGACGATCCCGGCGTAAAAACAAAATCAAAAAGGAAGGAGAGATGAGACTGTACCAGGTATAGATGCTCCAGTTTCGCTGACTCGCTGGACAGAGCAGCGAGGTCCACTATGGCGTTGCGGGAAGCATCAAGTGACGTGAGAGCTGGTAGCTCGGCGAGTCCAGTCAGGCTTTCTAACTGATTGTCTGTGTTCATGTGAGCGTCATAAGAACCAACAGCCCGCCACTCGCAGATATGAGCGAGGCGTTGCTCCAACCAAGCCAATCATGCCAGCATCATGGGAAGAGCAGCGCTGAACGTACCGGAGACCTTGAGCGTGGAGACACTTTTGCTTCCCAGGCCCTGTAGCGTGGTGAGTTGGTTCTCTGACAAGTCTACGTACTGTCGACATTGAACAGCGGCATTGAGCGTCAGATTCCGTCAAGCCGCAAAGAAATACCTGGAACGTTGGTAGCCGTACCTGCAGGTATGTATTCGTCAGCGGCGTGGCCGCGGCGATCGCGTTGCCCGCGAGCGAGAGCGTGACGAGGTAGGGCAGCTCGGCCAGAGGCGCATACTCGGTGATCTGGTTACGAGACAGATCTACGAATCGCAGGTGTGTGTAGGCACGAATGGGCTCAAGATTCTCCAGCGCCTGGCCTACGACATCGAGCGCCGTGAACGCAAAGCCCGAGTCATCTAGCACGCGGTCAATGCAGGACAGTCCATGTCGAATGGCCTGCTCGACGTCAACGGCGACACTCGTCTCGGCGGCCATGATGCTGTACTGAAAGAACCTCCTAGTCAACCGGCAGTCGAAAGGGTTTGTGCGAGCTTTTCTCGAAGAGCGCACCATCAACCTTCACCAGACAGTTCTGCGAACGGTCACGCCGGACGCGACACGTCGTCCACGCATTCATAGATTGTCTCGCTGATCGCAGACAGCTACTGCAGCTAGCTGCAAACGTGGGCGGATCTCGAGTGATTCAAATCACTTTGCTTGCAAGCATGACCAGTACGCCGCAAGATGACACTCACCATGCAACGAATGGCGTCGGTGTCGCTGAACGTGCGTGGGGGAGGGAGCTCTGTTTGGTGTTATTCCCTGTCTATTGGCCATGTAATCTGGACGCGAGCGTTCGCTTGGGTGGTCGAGCTTACCTGTGAATCTCATCTCGCTGTTGTTGTTTGCGATCAATGGCTAGCCCTGCCGTGGAAGATCGCGTTCCGCGTGCAGTTCCAGGGCGACAAGTTTGGCCTGCGCTTCCACCCGGCGCAGTACCCCGACACAGGCAATGGGATCTACACCATTCGAGTGTTGGAGCTCAACAAGGTAGAGCAGTTGTGCATCTTTTGAGTCTGTTCCTGCGCGCCAGTGGCTGGGGGAGCGCTTCTCACGCGTGTGGTTTCTGTCATCCCCCACAGCACACTGCCGGTCTTTGCCCCGCGCACCAATACAATACGCAACTCACGCCAGCGCAAGCGCATCTGTGGGTCGCGTTGGTCTGTGCATTCGTTTAACCAGGGGAAGGAGGGGGTTCTACCTGCGTCTGCTGTGGCCAGCTTCTTTTGACTGACCAAGCGACCATGCCTTCACTTTTGTCATGTGCCCAGCCTCCTTCGTCCAGGCCTCTACTTGACGCACATCAACGATGTCCACCTACTGGGCCTGCCGTGTGAAGCCGTCATCGCCATGTACGCTGTCATCATCAGCGCCGCCCCATATCATGCAACACTGATCATAGGTTCCGCGCTCTCTCTTTCTTTCTCGCGTTCCGTAGGCTGCAAACTGCAACACGGCCAGCCACGCTGCGCTTCGTGGACGTCGAGGCTGGTGTCGTCACTCCGCATGAGCTCAGCGATTCGCTCGTGATCGAGGACTCCCACGAGTCAGCACGACCACCAGTATCGCTCCCACCACCGCACTCTCCGTCTACCGCCACACCTGAGCGCTCCGTGGCGTCACCGCTAACGTCACCCACGAGTGCGCCAACGTACAAGCTCATCCTGCTGGGCACCACGGGCGTGGGCAAGAGCAGTGTGCTGGCCGTCAGTGTCAGTGGAGATGCCGCCTACACGGTACCGTCCAGCTTGTCAGTTGCCTCTTGGCTGTATCCAAAGCACTGAGAAATGGAACGGGTATCTCATGGCTTAATGGCTGGTGACCGTGTTCTCTCTCTTGAGCAGGAACGACGCGCGACGACACTCGAGGCCGAGTTTGGCAGCTTTGAGGTGCCCAACCCGGACATGACCAATCCAAACGTACGCCCGCCCACCAGCCACTTCTCCTGCTGATGCTCCACCCTCGCTCTCACCATTAACGTGATCGTTTCTCTTCCTTCTTCATCACCACCACCACCACCTCGACCATGACCAGCCCCTCAAGGCGCGCATTTGGGACACGGCCGGCCAAGAGCGGTACCGCGCCATCACGCGGTCGCACTACCGCCGCGCCGACGGAGCGCTGCTCGTGTACGACGTGGCCGAGCCCGAGTCGTTTGCGCGCCTGGCCGAGTGGCTTGGTGCGCTGCAGGACGCGGCCGGCGACTCGCTCAAGTCCATCATGGTGCTGGAGAACAAGATCGACCAGCTGCCGCCGCCCGACGCCAGCGGCGTCATCGCGCGGCCCACCGGGTTCGTGGACCCGGCTCGCGTGGCTGCATTTTGCCGCTCGCATGGCCTGCTGTTTGCGCGCACGACGGCCAAGCAGAACCCGCGCGCGTTCCAGTGGGAGGGCCAGCGCGTGCGCGACGCCGTGGGCTCGTTGCTCCTGCACGTCCACGCCACACACATGGCCCGTGGGCTGCGCCAGTCTCGCGTGCATGGCAGCGCCAGCGGCAGTGGTCCAGGTGGTGCGGACGGCGCGGTCGAGCCAGCGGCGTCAGTGGCGCCGCGTATCACGCTCAAGGAGTCGCCGCCACCGCGCGGTGAAAGCGATTGCGGCTCCTGTGGGCGGGGGCAATAGCGGGGCAATAGCAAGCAAGCAAGCGCCCACGTAAGATAATACAAAGAGCTGAGCTGAGAGAGCCAAAGGGAGCCAGGTAGGCGTGGGTGGTGCTGTTTGTACTGATGCACAGGTGGTATCAGGCGGGGGTAGTCTGCGCGCGTTGGCGATCGCGCTGCTGACGGCGACACCCGGCGCTGGGGCATTGATGCACGGGCGCCAGCATGCCGCCTCGGTCCAGCTCGTCCTTCATGCCGTCGTATTCCACACGTGAACACACGGCACCTGCCGATAGCAGGCCACTACCTCACACACACCACCACCACCACCCACGAGACAGGTGAGATCCGATCTGTTGCGCGGTCTGTCATCTCTTTCAAAATACGACGACCAACCCGGTCAAGAAGCAAGGCGAGGGGTAGATGTCATCATCATGGATAGAATAAAGTAGAGGGGCTACGTACGCAAACAGGTGCTGAACGCAGAGCCCCGCGAGGATGCACTCGGTCATGGGCGGAACACGGGCCCAAGCTGCTGCCTCACAGTCATCCTCGCTGTCTCCTTCATCTTCATCACGATCACCGTAAGCATCCTGGTCTTCCAGACCACAGGGTGGCTCCTGAGGACCTGCTACTACCTCTGCTGCTGCTGTCACTACTGGTACAACCGCCAGGGCCAGCACCTTGCGCTTCTCGAGGCATTCCAGACATGCGGTGCGGCCGGGAAGCACGGAGAGCACATTGCTCGTCCATGCTGTGGCCCTGCGTGTGGTCGTGTAGATGAACTGCACGCCCAACTCACAGCTCAGCTCGTTGAGTGTGCGTGCCAGCCGTGGGTACTCCCCACAGAGGACCACAGCGTGGAAGCCCTGGTCATCCTCGCGAGCTGACTGCAGCGTGTTGTACTCATCGGCTGTGCCCTTGCCGCGAAGAGACGACTCGTTGTGGTGGTCTATGGCACCACTGCGATGGCCGTGGGCGGGCTCACCACCGTCACCATCATCCTCGCCACTGCCACGCTCACCGTAGCTGTCGCGGTCGGGGTCGTGGTCGTAGTCGCTGCTTGAATCACTGTCGTCTGCAAACGAGAAGAGCGCCTGCAGCGCCGCTACGAGAAAAGCCTCGTTCTCGTGGAGGGAAACGCCCAGCGCCAGCACATCCACATCCGGGTTGGCCTGGCGCAACGCCAGTGCGAGTTGATGGTCACGGGCACGCCCTAGTTGCTGCGCTGAAAAGCCCATGCTATCCAGATCGCTGGCCGCGATGACTGTGGTGTCGCCCACAGCCAGGCGCTTGATGCCGCTGCCACAAGGAGAGAGATGCAGGCATGTTTCGTGAAGAAGTATACGGATAAGCGCCGAGCTGATGGGGATGGTGACGTACTAGCGACAGAGCGTGTCGGCGATCAATGCGCCAACGCCGCCGAGCCCCAAGACCACAACACCCATATCCTGGAGACGCTACGAGAGCAACGGCAGCATTGTGGCGCCCATCAACACGGTGAGTAGGCAGGCGGAAGTAGTAGATAGTGATGCATTTTCACCGAGCAATATCAGACCTCGATATGGTCAATCACGCCGCCGTTGTTGTTGGCCAGGATGCGGCTGTACGGGTCCCGCGGCGTGCCGATATCCACCTCTACTGCATCTCGTAATGGCCGCTGTGGAGCATCCATCTTGGTGGCCACGCAGATGGCTGTGTCATCGAAAGCCGATGAACGAATTGGATACGAAAATGAAAAGGAATAGGGAGACGAAGACGATGACACATACAGAAAAGGATTCAGCAGCCCGCAGTTAGGTGGCAGTATATATATATATGATTAGCTGCGTGGAGGAGGCGTATGCATCGTACCACTTTGAAGGTCACGCACGCTGTCCTGTAGTCGCCGTACATGATGCGCCGTGCCGTCCGCATTCCCAAGCTCCATGATGCCATTCACACGTGTATCCATTCATCAGCATGAACCCGAAGCGCCGCGGACTCATGTAGTGTGGTCCACGCTAAAATTGAGAAGCAAAAGTGGGTTGCAGTAACTGTACCTTGAAGCATTCAATCACTGATATCAGGTAGCCTATATCCTTTGAACTGCTCGTAATGTTGCATAGCTCTCATAATGTACTATTGGAATAACCAATTTGCCCCTTCCTATCAAGTGTTTCCAGTTAGGTGACTCGTATTACAGTATTTTGGTTCACTAGAATCTACTGTATATCGTTTCAATCGTTCTAAAAGATGGGAAAGTAAATTGGGTTAACTTACGGCTACTCTATATCGCTCAAGTCACAATAAGACAGTGCATCCTTAAATTTAATACTCTCTCATATCAACTAAACTCGTGATATTTAGTGGAAGCCGCACATCGCCTTCCGCGTGCCTCCTCGGAATTCAGATGCGCTCCACCTCCCTATAATACCTCTTTTTAGCATAAACATGCCTCGCAGGCAGGGGACGCTTGTGTGTGACACGTTCGCCCTCACAACCCAGGTTGGAGCGCCATCACCATCGCACCCGGTGACCGCTGCTCTGCTGTCGTCTCTGCTCCATGGCCATGTGCTCCGCTCTTCATGGCGCCGTGCCCGTGCGCTGGCGGTGTCTGCTGCTCGCGGTTGGCTGCGTCGTCGCCACGCTCCTTGCGCCTCGTGCGAATGCGCTGGTCATCGACAGGTACAACGTTGTGGTCTCTATCTGCTGGTTGATACCCAAAGCAGTCATACTGACGGGGCCTTTGATGGGACTCTCTGTGTCTTCCCCATTCGGTATCCAGTCCATGTTGCTCACTATTGACGCATGTGTACGTACCAAGCGCACGAGCTCCTCGCGCGGGTAGAAAGATGTGTCTATGTGTCTACCAACAATGACGAGTCGACGAGATGGGGGGGGAGAGACAGAGAGAAATGGTTGATTGACCGACTGTGTTGGCTTTTGTTCGGGGATGCTGTTCAGTACGGGCGAGTTCACGGACGACGATGCGCTGCAGACTGAGCCTCTGGTGAGCAAGGAGGTGGTGCCAGGTACGCGGCCTATGCATAGATCGTGGATCGTCGGTGGACTGACGGGTTATTTGCTCATGCGATGAATGCTGTGTGATCAGCCACGCCCTTTGGTGCGTGTGAGCCGCTTACGGGGTCAGATGTACATGGCCGTATCGCGTTGGTGCAGCGTGGGGAGTGCAACTTCGTCATGAAGGTGTGGCATGCCCAGAATGCTGGTGCCCTGGGGGTCATTGTCATGGATAGTGCCGCGCGTGACGAGTACGTGGTGGCGTTGATCTCTCTCTCTTTCTCTCTCTGCCTTTGAAAAGAGCGCGCTGGTTAACATTGGTATGCTCTTGCTCATGTATGTAGAGCGCCGCATCATATCATCATGCAGCGAGACGAGAACGCGTCGGCGCTATCGATTCCGGGCGTGTTTGTGGCGTATGCCGATGGCGAGAAGCTGCTCATGCACATGCGCCGAGCGGCACCCTGGAACCCCGTACTCGTGACGATCAGTGATGACGGGGAACGTGAGTGGTGTGAGTTCGTGGTGGATTGACATGCTCCAAGCGATAACGACTGATTCGGAATGGGGCTATCTGTGTGATTTCTTAACCTCATTGCAGTGGTGCGAGATCGAACGCAGTACAAGTTCCTGAAGCGCGTGGTGGCCTATATTTTCCTCGTCTCAGTCGTCTGTGTCATGTCGAGGTGCGTCGCTGTCACTGCCCATGCTACTGTACGTCATCGTACTAACTCACTAACTGGTCGAATTGATGTGATCCGCAGTGGGCTGAGTATTGCGGCCTCTTTCTTGTTCGGATTTTTCGGGACGTTGTGGCGCGCTCGTATCACAAAGAAGCTACCAGTAATGCGTTATGTACCCGCCCTGAGGCAAGAACTCCTGGAGCGAGTGCTTCTCGAGGCTCACGTGTTGGACCACATTGTGCTGGACGACGAGGAGGATCCAACAAGCAGGGACGACAACGCACCCCCAACGCATGGCGAGGACCTTCCGCTGGTTGCTGCAGATGTGGATACATGTTCCATCTGCTTGGAAGACTTTACGCGTGGTGAGATGGTCAAGGTGCTGCCGTGCCATCATTTTTTTCATGACGGATGCATCACTCCGTGGCTGGAGCAGCGCAGTGGCTCGTGCCCTCTTTGCAAACAGGATGCAATTTTCAGTACGTGCGGTGATTGGGCTGGTGATGACTCCTCCTGTCTATTGATCAGTCTGGTGATGGCTCGTGTTTGTCTACTTTGATGCGCATGAACAGCATTGGACGATACACCCAAAACCGTATTTGGTGTCTCGTTACCACGCGTCGAACAAATATTACGCCAAGAACATGTACGCACTTCTCTATCGTGGCGATAGACCATTTTGCCACGAGTTGAGACTAATAGCATTTGTGTCGTCTGTGTGTATGTCTTGATCACTCGGTTTGTCCCCGTTTAGTGGTTCCATACCTTTTTCCTGATGCTACCGGCAAGCTTTGTGAGCTGTCTTCTTGTCAACGGCGCAGTCTCCATTATTCGTAGCACATGGCCATAGTATCGGTCAAGAGAGCGTATGCTACGCGTACACTGGGCACAGTCTGACAGGCGCGATCAAGTATGCATTGCAATCGTAGCATCGGTGAGAAAGAACGGAGAACTTTCACTACGTTAACGTTCCCGATGTGGCGCATTCAAAGGCCCACGTACGTGCAGTACTGAATGCGTTTCGCTTATGACACCAGTACAATGTATGTATTTACTCATCACTGAAGGTGCCTGCTGTTGCATACACTCACATGCCCTAACAGTGCTACTCATTACCATTGCCTTGGTCGCGCTGGTGATGACCCACATTGCGCTTGAGTCTGTGAAATGCCGCTCGAAGTTGCGAACGTGCGGTGGTCATATGGTGAAACTCGGTCGCCACCATAAGTTTGATCAGCGACAGCGCCACCTTGTACGGGTCGGTATATGTCTCGTGGAGTCGGATTTGCTCCTGATCGAGACTCGACGGCGCATGCGCAAGACTGGACCGCTTGTTCGCACGGCGGGACTGGTAGCTCTCGATAGACTGGCTATCACGACTGAGCGGCGCTGATGAATCATCGCGTGCACTTACAGCCGTGGTGGCCCGCGTGTGGTTGTCGACGTTGCGCAGTATGTAGATAAGGCACGTGATCCCGAGAAGTACGATTAGCGCAATGAAATGCTTCTTACCACCGACTTGAAGAAGAACGAATGCCATCACGAGTTCGAAGATGATGACGCACACAAACAAGATCGTGTACGCTGTGAGCGCGATATGACCACGCCCTGGGGTATACGGAATAACGTAAAGAAAATTGTACTTGAGGATCGTGGCCTTGACGTAAAAGAAGAGTGCGCCAAACAGGGTGATGAGAGGAGTGATGACGGTTCCCAGCAGGATCATAAGCAGTACGCTGAGTAGCAGCGCATAGTCATGGCCATAATAATATGGCCATGGCTTTTGAACCTCGTGTTTCTCGCTGGCAGTGACAGCACGGGCGAGAAACCACGGTTGATATGCAAATCGCTCAGCCATGCGCGTAAGCTCAGTGATAGCGCCGAGGAATGTGCGTTGGCAGACGTATGAGATGAAGAACGTGCCAGAGACCTTGTAGAGAAATGCCTCGACGTAGCTCTTGCCGTTGTTAATCTCAGTGAACGCCAAATATGCAGCAGTAACTCCAATGGCGGGCAAAAATACAGAACTCTACGGAAGCAATTGAAATCGTCATATGGTAATACGTGAGTCGGACACTCGTGTACGGTAGGCACCAAATGTAAAGCAAAGAAAGACACGTACCACGACCAAGTAGATAAAACCCTTGACCAGAAAGCTTCGCGTTCGCTTTGTGTCACTGATCGACGGCTTAGCCATAGTAGAGTAGTAGAGAAAGTTGAGCAAGGCCCAATTGACGATGATCTATGCATCCATCCCGGAAGGTTTATCAGTTGATAATGATTGCCGCGGATCCACATGAGAACAACAGAGGGGGGAGGACTTACCAGGAGTAACGACGGGAGGTATGTGGCGACAAGCGTGACTAAAAGAGAATGCTGTGCGTATAATTCACGATAGACGCCACTGGTTGAGTCCAGCTTGATAAACACGAGTACAGCCGTTGGTGTGGAGAACAGCAAAAGCAGGAGAATTGTCGAAATCTGACGAGCAACGAAGGAAACCACACTACCAAAAGAGAATGGTTGATACTTGAGCTGTTTCCAGTCCACATCGTCTGGCTCCGGTGCACTACTTAGGACGATTGACGGGAGATACTCTGCCAATGAGGTCGACCTACTGTCTTCACCTCTTCCTGTCGTTCCCACTGTTGATACCACTGGCGGTTCCCGGTGAAAAGAAGGGCGTGGCTCTCCGTGCCGAAGTCGATGAGCAGAATCATTCAAACGATTGCGCAGGCGACCAATGCATGAGAAGTTACGGACAAGTTGTTCAAAGTCATCGCGCATCGCTTTCGTCTTGAACACAACAAAGGCAGCACCAACACAGCGCCGCTGCTCGTATATCTCGACAGCGACCTGGTCGGGTAGCGCGTCAAGTTCATACCCCAACGCGTTCACGGCGACAGCGTCATCAGACTCCGCATCAGCAAGACCATTGTCAATTGTGTTGTACGGAGAGCGTGTGGATGGCTCACTACTTCGTTCGGCTTCATCCCCGTTGCGGCAGCAACACAGCTTTCCGCTGCAACCAACACCACGCGAATGGCGGTAATAGTACGAGCACGGTCGACAAGTCGCGTACGCTGTCACAACCTCCCACGGCGACGGTGCCAACCCAGAGCCTGGACACCACAGCAAGTGACACGACAGCGTGCCTCCTTCAAATTCGGCTTCGATGTGGCGCTTGCGGTCAAGAGCGTACGACAACTCGCGGCGTTGATCCAGTAGCCGGTGCAAGTGATTGAGGTCGAAGACGATCGTCACATCCTCGATTCCTTCTGGGTAGTAGGCCATCAGCATTGCGCGTAGTGAGTGTTCGGTAGTGGACGGCGGTAACCCATGGTGGATGAGGATACTTCGGTCACCGACAATGTGTTTGGTGCGACGCAAGAGCAAGGACCAGAGCTCGTACTGACTACAATGTCGTGCAAAATCCGTAGACACAGAGTGAGGTGAGCATCAATGCTGGAATGGTACTTCCTCGGGATCGTGCACGTACCGAAGCAAAAAGATCATGACGACTGCCGCAATCACGTAGCAGTACGCTACGTGTACCCACAGCCAATTGCTGCCCAATGGAACATTGCTAATGGTCGTCTGCTGGAAGGTGATGCCCGGGCTCGAGGAATCCGCGTCCCCTGACAAGCAATTCTACGCAACGAGACATCCAGGGTCAGTTCAAGTCAGGCCACTCTCTAGCAACCCCCCCCCGCCTCCATCA
>JAADWT010000170.1:0-30997 GCA_023336285.1 Pythium grandisporangium
CCCCCCCCCCCCCCCCCCCCCCCCGCAAGCCACCCGGCGGCGCGCAGAGTTGCCTATGCCGCCTTGAATGTCACCGCGTTATCTGCAGCGTCCAGCTTCGTAGCATTCTGGCGTCGTGGCGGACGCTTCCGCGTGGTTGCAGCCGATTCGTCGTCCCTCTGCTTCCTTTTTCCTGTCATTTTTGACACTGGTGCGCGCAAGAGGGAAATGAGAAGGCGTGGCATGCTCACGACGCGCGCGAATTCGCGCCACGACTCATGACGGGAGTTTGCGCGCGCCGAGAGCATCACCCACATCATCCATGTGTACCGCACACTGTAGAGATGAGGATCTGGAAGCAATATTCCGCGTAGTTTTTGCTGATATCTTTGGAGGAGCTAAACACAAATTATCCAATCGAATTCAGTTCTCTGAGAGTGCACACCCCCCTAAACGGACTGTCCAATCATATTCCGTCTTGGCAAGCACCGTGATATTGGAAAACAGAGCAATTTGCCTCCTTTTGAGCGGGACGAGGATGTCAGATAGATTCCTTTCCAAAAAAAGACATCCCCATTATATAATTGTAAACTGCTCAACTTCAACTGCAGTACCGTGGATTTGTGAAAGGGGGCAATTTGCCCCCATTTAAGCGCTATAGACTTGAAATTCTATAGTATAGTTAGGGAAAGTCTAAAGGACCATTCGCGAAAGGGTTAATAGCGTTAAGTGCGTATAGGGTGTAGCCAGCGCACGTAACGAGAGGCCGCGATTAGTCAAGGCGCGCTTGCCATAAACACTGGGCACGCCTTTCAGCAAGAACCAATGAGCGCCAGGAGCGCGGTTCATCGGGAAGCGATGCACCAACAAGTGGATGGGCACGGCACACCTTTGATGGATAAACACACGGGGGGACGGGGGGCTGCATGCGTGCCCTATAGGCGTTGGTCGACGAACGAAACGCGGAGGCGCGGGTTGAGCCTCACAGAAGCGCTTTCACCGCGCGCTTGACCTCTCCACGCGAAGAACCTTATCACCGTTCGTAGCTGATTATCCGTCGTCATGGTGGTGGGCGCGGAGCTGGAGGACCCGCCGTCATCCAAGTTCTATGAACTGCATACGCCCACGAGCGTGGACCGCCAGAAGCTAGACAAAGAGCCGGCCGAGGCCGCCACCGACGGCGAGCGCGCGAGCAGCAGCGCCAAGCTCGTGTCGATCCGGGAGCTATTCTCATACGCGGATCGCACGGATGCCGTGCTCATGGCGGCCGGCGCGGTCTCGTCATTGGTCGCGGGCATCTCGCAACCCATCCAGATCGTACTGATCGGCGATGTCCTGAACGCGTTCAATCCGCAAGACCTGCCCGACGAAGCCGAGCTGCGCGCCGACGTCAACTCGGTGGCGCTCAACTTTGTGTTTGTGAGCATCGCGGTGATCTTCTTTTGCTTCTTCCAGGTGGCCTGCTGGTCGCTCACGGCCTCGCGACAGGCCAAGCGCATTCGAAGCGCGTACGTGGGCGCCATCCTGAGCAAACACGTGGGCTGGTTCGATGTGAACGAGCCCATGCAGCTCTCAACGCGCGTGGCCGACTCGACCGTGACTATCCAGGACGGCATGGGGCGCAAGGTCGGTGATGGGCTGCACTTCTTCTCCATGGCCGTCTCGGGCATCGTCATCGGCCTGGTCAAGGGCTGGGAGCTCACGCTCGTGCTGCTCGCGTTTGCGCCCGTCCTCGCGTTCTCGGCCTTTGCCTCCACGCGGCGACTCGCGGTGGCCACGCAGTCAGGGATTGAGTCCTATGGCAAGGCCGGTGCCATCGCGCAGGAGGCGCTCGCGAATGCGCGCACGGTGCACATGTTTAATGCCGTCGATCGCTTCGTGACAAAATATGGAGGCGCGCTGGAGGAATCCACGCGGGCGGGCATCCAGAAAGGGTTCGCCGTGGGCTCGGGCATTGGCTTCATGTTCTTCTCACTCTACTGCACGTACGCGGCGGGGCTCTACTTTGGCGCTACCCAGATCGCCGACGATCAATTGCGCGGTGAAAGTTGCACGGGCGTAGGCTGTTATGACGGCGGGAAGCTCATCACGGTGTTCTTTGCCGTGATCATGGGCGCGATGGCGCTGGGGCAGGCCGGGCCCAGCATTCAGGCCATCTTCGCGGCGCGGACCGCTGCGTTTGATGTGTTTTCGGTGATCCGACAGCCATCCCTGATCGATTCCACGTCGAACGAGGGCAACACCCTGGCCACCGTGTCGGGTACGATTAGCCTCAACGCTGTAACCTTTGCGTACCCGTCGCGACCAGATGTGACCGTGTGCCGTGAGTACTCGCTCACGGTCGAGTCGGGCGAGACGATCGCCCTCGTGGGTCCAAGCGGGAGCGGCAAGAGCACGATCGTGTCTCTTGTGGAACGCTTTTACGACCCGCAAGAAGGATATGTGCAACTTGATGGCGTGGATATTCGCGAGTTGAATGTGCAATGGCTGCGGAAGCAAATTGGGCTCGTGGGCCAGGAACCGGCCCTTTTTGCGACCTCGATCCTGGAAAACATTCGTCACGGCGCTCCCGGCGCAAGCGATGAAGAGGTTCATGCTGCGGCCCGCATGGCCAACGCGTACGAGTTCATCATGGAGTTTCCAAACGCGTTTGCGACGGAAGTGGGTGAGCGCGGCACGCAGCTCTCGGGTGGTCAAAAGCAGCGCATCGCGATTGCGCGCGCCATCATCAAGAACCCACCCGTGCTCTTACTGGATGAAGCCACGAGCGCGCTCGATACAGAAAGTGAGCGGGTGGTTCAGGATTCACTCGATGCCCTGCTGGCAGCCAGCAAGCGCACGACCATCATCATCGCGCATCGCCTGTCCACCATCCAGAACGCGGACCGTATCGCCGTGCATCGCGATGGCTGTATCACGGAGATCGGGTCACACGAGGAACTCATGCAGATCCCACACGGAGAGTACAAGGCGCTCGTCGAGGCTCAACAGCGTTCCGGTGAAGATGGAGCCATCGACGCGCTTGACCGTGTCAGCAATGGAGGCATGGCGCCTTATAACTCGGATGCGAATGTGTCGCCCAGTCACCATACGCATACCCGAGATATCTCTCGCTCGCGCTCGCGCTCGCAGCGACATAGCCTGAAAAGTCGTCACTCGGACAAGGGGGCTACCGTTGCGGAGGCAGCACCTTCTGAACGATCCGCTGATGACGAGAGTATCCCAAAACCTCCCATGGCACGCATTTGGAGGATGGCGAGTCCAGAGTGGAAATTTCTGGTCTTGGGTGGTCTGGGTGGTATCGTGAACGCGGCGGTGTTCCCCATGTGGGGCGTGATCCTGACGAAAATCATGACCACGTTCTTTAATTACGACCAGACTGCGGATGCGATGTTGGAGACCGCGCGCAATTGGTCGATTGGATTGGTCGCGCTCGGCGTCGTGTTTGCTATCTCGATCGTGTGCCAGCACTACGGATTCGCGGTGGCATCACAGAAATTAACTACCCGCGTTCGCCTCGCTACGTTTCGGGCGATGCTGCATCAAGAAATTGGTTGGTTTGACTTGGACTCGAACTCGTCCGGCACGCTCGTCTCGAAGCTTGCCACAGATTCGGCAACGCTGCAGGCTATGACCTCTGACACGCTAAACCAGGGACTTGTCAACGTCACGACACTTGGCATTGGGTTAAGTATCGCATTCTACTATAGCTGGCAAATGACGCTGGCGAACTTGGCGACTCTACCGGTCTTGGCGTTGTCGGCGTTCATTCAATCCAAGCAAATGTCGGGCACGATTAGCAATCGCGAGAGTAATGACGCGGATCTCACTGCAGGCAGTGTGCTTGCCGAGGGTATCGCTTCGATTCGTACAGTGGCCTCGTTCAGTATGGAGAAACAAATCAATGCAGCCTATGATCGCTACGTGGATCTCTCGAAGACAACTGACGTCAAGATTGGAATCATCGGTGGTGTCACGTTTGGCCTCGCGCAAGGACTCATGTTCCTCAACCTTGCGTTCCTCTTCTTTCTTGGTGGTAAATGGGTCGCCAATGGCACAGTTGCCTTTGAGGATATGTTTATGGTCATGATCGTGCTCGTGCTCAGCATGTTCCCCATCGGAATGGCGGCACAAAACTCAACCGACTCCACAAAGGCCAAGAAGGCAGCACGCAATGTGTTTGAGATTATCGATCGTGTTCCTCAGATCGATCCGACATCAACCGTTGGAAGAGAGTTGAGCAGTGTGAAGGGCGATCTTGAGTTCCGTAACGTGGTGTTTGCCTACCCGTCTCGGCCAGACGCTTCCGTCTACAAGAATTACAATTTGAAAGTTGTTTCCGGTCAGACGGTGGCGCTGGTGGGCGTCAGTGGAAGTGGCAAGAGCACAGCAATTTCATTACTCGAGAGATTTTACGACCCGAACGCTGGAAGTGTGATGTTGGACGGCGTGGAACTCAACCAACTTCGCTTACCCTGGCTACGTGAACGTATCTCACTGGTGAGCCAAGAACCGGTACTGTTTGCCGGGTCGATTGCCGAAAATATTGGGATGGGTAAATCAGGAGCAACACGCGACGACATTGAAGAGGCAGCGAAGAAGGCAAACGCATTCGAGTTCATCTCCAACTTCCCGCGAGGATTTGACACAGACGTTGGTGATCATGGTGCACAGGTGTCTGGTGGACAGAAGCAACGAATCGCGATCGCTAGAGCAATTTTACGCGATCCCGATGTTTTGTTGCTGGATGAAGCCACGAGTGCATTGGACAATGAAAGCGAGCGCGTGGTGCAGACCTCCTTAGATCAATTGCTGTCTTTGAAGAAGCGCACGACCATCATTGTGGCTCACCGTCTATCAACGATTCGCAATGCCGATCTCATCGCAGTGACCAAAGACGGCGAGATCGTCGAGCAAGGGACCCATGACTCGCTCATGGCCATTCCAGATGGCGTTTACAAGGCGTTAGTGGCGCGTCAGATGAGTGCGTAGGTCCGAATGGTTGGAATGGTCGGAACAGAGTATAGTTCTGGTTTGGCGCTGGGAAGGCGTCTATGCGTTATCTCGTCACCATTGACAGTATAACTTCTGCTATGACACCTTGCCTTTTTGCTCACCAATTTTTACCATTGACTTCTCTGTTTGGAGCTAGCCATCCTTTTTTGTTTTTTGAGCAGGCAGAAAAGCACGATGATACTTGTACGACAAAGATTTGGATTTGGCGTGAATGATGGAGAAGTCCCTTCGTCGGTTCAATCCCTGTGGTTTTTTACCGAAGAGTCACTACGATCCAAATCCGCATGGTTCGGCATGGCCCTGTCGAACAAAAGTTGTTTGCTGCCCATCCTGCTTCTCGCTTGGAAATGGTGGTGACGATGCGGAACGTCGCTGTCCTCGGCTCCCTATTGCTTACATTGCCCTTGTTTCAAGCCGTAGTCGCGCGCTCTACGATTGAGTTTGCATCAAAGG
Source organism: Pythium grandisporangium (assembly GCA_023336285.1). Lineage (NCBI taxonomy): Eukaryota > Oomycota > Peronosporomycetes > Pythiales > Pythiaceae > Pythium > Pythium grandisporangium. Next base: position 5,449 of record JAADWT010000170.1, read on the forward strand.
ATGGCCAGATCTATGCGGATGGGGAACCGTTCTATATCAAAGGAGTCAATTGGTTTGGATCGGGTACGTAGTTCGAATGAACTTTGTAATTCGCGATTGGCCATGGTGTTCGGTGCGGTCTTGATTCGCCCATGTGATTATGTGATTGTTGGACGACAGAAACTATCGAGAAAGTACCGCAAGGATTATGGCCGTCCGCGACGACGATGGGGGATATGCTGGACCTGCTCGAAACGTATAACGTGAACGCTCTTCGTCTGCCTCTAGCGATCGATTCAATCTTGGACGACTCGGTAGTGAGCGCAGGCCAGGTCGCTGGGACCACCGCCTTGGTGGGGAAGTCGTACTTGGAGGTGCTGGACGTTGTGGTCAACGAGTGCCGCACTCGCAACATCCTCGTGTTATTCGACAACCATCGCATGAAAGCCGCGGACCCCGACTTTCCGGACATTGCGGAAGCAGATAAAATCGCTCCAGCCCTCGAGAAACTGGCGAGTAGGTATTGCGACAATCCGCTTGCGTGGAATGTGCTAGGTATTGACATCAAGAATGAGCCCAAGGGGAAAGCCACATGGGGGATGGGGCACGACGCCACCGATTGGAACGTGGCGGCCGCGACGATTGGGAACGCCGTACTGAGCAAGTGCAGTCGATGGTTGATCTTTGTGGAGGGTGTGCAAAACAATATCAAAGGTGAGACCCTAGAATGGGGGCAAGTGGGAGGCTCGCTTCAGGGTGCCAAGGAATACCCCGTGAAACTGCAGAACATGGAACGACTGGTGTATAGTCCGCATTTGATCTCTCCTGGAGTGGATTACAAGTCGCCATGGTGGTTGGCAACCGATTTCCCATCCAATATGGAACATATCTGGGACGATTATTTTGGCTTTGTCCCCGAGGCGACAGGGAACGCGGTCGTAATTGGTGCCTGGGGCGCGAAGATGAAGGGCAAGGACAAACAATGGGCCACGACAGTGGCTGCATATGTCGCCAAGAAGAATGTGGGCTCTTTTTATTGGGCAGTGAACCCTCAATCCGCCGATACAGGCGGTCTCGTGAGGGATGACTGGAAATCCCCGATCGAGGAGCGATTCGCGTTGCTCGCGGATTTGCCCTTCACGAACGTAAGTGCTATTGTGAGCGTGTACGCTCAATGCACTGATGCCTGTGATGGCTTTGGTGAGTGTGTAGATGGTAACTGTGTATGCTACAACGGATGGAGCGGGCCTCAATGCGAGATTTGCAGCGAAGGTGAGACTCGACCATGCAACGACGGCGGCGTCTGCCAAAGTGATAGCACGTGTCTCTGTGATTCCGGTTTTGGAGGCAAGTATTGCTCCGGTGAAGACTGTGATTTCTCATGTGGAGTCTCAAATTATGCTAGCTGTCACAACGGCGCATGCATCTGCGCATTCCATTGCAGCGGCAACGACTGCACGCCATGTGCAAGCAACTCATCGGCGCTCGCCACCGGTTTATCCGGTTCAATTCTGTGTGACGCCTGTGAAGCTCCCGACTCGGACACAGCAATGACATCTACCACGAGTGGATCTCTTCTCTTGTTATGGCTCGTGTTTGTTATCACCTCCACACTGTAGGACAATTGCGTGGGCAGGCGAAGGCTGGGAGCACTAATGCTCCCAGCACAGCTGCAGTGGACCTATTAATAACTTGAAATTCGCCTGGTAATAATGACCAGGCGAACTTCAAGTTAGGTCCACTGCCGCTGTACTGTATTACTATTGCGAAACTCCGAATATCACTATCGTATACTTACGCCTTTCCTGGCCGCGTTCAGTATACACATACCTCCCTATGGATTATCCATAATCCGGAAAATCGGAAAAAGTTCAGTGAAAATTTCCAGCAGCAAAAGCTGCACCTGAATATCTTGTTTTTCCACGCATTTTTGTCCAATAAACCCTCGGCCCAGCAAATGCCATCGATTTCAGCGGCGCGGCAGCGAGGTCTTTGATCACTCTTACACTCGCTGTCCCTGCCCCTTCGACCCAGGCCAAGCAAGACAAGACGCATGCAGTTTCCACGTGCCATGGTGGCCACGGCGGGCGCTCTAGCAGCGCTGCTGTCCCTCGCACCCTCGCCGTCCTGCGTGTTGGCTGCGACACCGCTCTCGATTGACTTCACGTCCAAGGATGGTCTCATCTACGCAGACGATGAGCCGTTCTACATCAAGGGCGTCAACTGGTTTGGCTTTGGTACGTGCCGTCGCACCGTGCAATCTTCGCTCCTCCTCGTTCCTCCCCTCCCCCCTCCCCCCTCCCCCTTCGCGATAGCTTTCTGACTCAGTTTGTGCTACGTATATAAACAAACACACACACACAGAGACGATCGAAAAGGTGCCGCAGGGACTGTGGCCGTCTGCTACGACGGTGGGCGACATCCTGGACCTCCTAGCAAGCTACGATGTGAACGCCCTGCGTTTACCATTGGCCATCGATTCCATCCTGAACAACCCGGACGTTCCGGAGGACCAAGTCGCCGGGAACCCAGATCTCGTCGGCAAAACGTACCTGGAGACGCTTGACTATGTGATTTTCGAGTGCCGCAAGCGAAACATCCTCGTCTTGCTGGACAACCAGCGCATGGAGGCGGAGGAACCGGATTTTCCGGATGTTGCCGAGCCCGACGTGACGATCCCCGCGCTGGAGATGCTGGCGGAGCGGTACTGTGACAACCCGTCGGCGTGGAACGTGCTGGGCATCGACCTCAAGAACGAGCCCAAGGGCGAAGCCACGTGGGGGAGCGGAGGCAACGACACGGACTGGAACGTGGCCGCCGCAGAGATGGGCAATGCTGTGTTGAGCAAGTGCAGCCGGTGGTTGATCTTTGTTCAAGGTGTCCAGGACAAGATTGAAGGGGAGACGCTGGAATGGGGGCAGGCCGGTGGATCGCTCCAGGGCGCCAAGGAGTACCCCGTTAAGCTCAAGAACATGAAACGATTGGTGTATAGTCCGCACTTGATCTCACCCGGCGTGGATTTTAAGGCACCATGGTGGTCTGAATCGAGCTTCCCCAAAAACATGGTCAAGATCTGGGATTCCTACTTTGGTTTCGTCCCGGATGAGACGGGAAACGCGGTGGTTGTCGGCTCGTGGGGAGCCAAAATGAAAGGGGACGACAAGAAGTGGGCAGTCGCTGTGTCGGAATACCTGGCAGACAACAAGTTTGGCTCATTTTATTGGGCCGTAAACCCCCAATCGGCGGACACTGGCGGCCTGCTGATGGACGACTGGTCAACGCCCATCGATGAGCGATTTGAGCTGTTGGCGGATTTGCCAGCCACTAGCCTAGGTGATCTGGTCAAGAAGTATGCCGATTGTTCTGGAACGTGCGACGGATTTGGAGATTGTGTTGATGGCACGTGCAGTTGCTATACTGGATGGAGTGGTCCTCAGTGTGAGATTTGTTCGGAAGGCGACACATCAGCTTGCAACGACTACGGCACTTGCCAGCAGGACAGTACTTGTCTGTGCGATGCGGGGGCTGATGGCAAATATTGCATTGGAGGCGACTGTGACGACGTCGACTGTGGTGACTCTGAATTTGCTGGCTGCTTGAACGGGGAATGTGTGTGCTCATTCAATTGCATGGGTAACGATTGCACACCGTGCGCTGCTAACAAAGAAGGGCTCGCGACAGCAGGAGATGGCGCCATTTTATGCAGTGCTTGTCAAGCACCGACCGACGGTGCTGAACGACTAGGAGGGTTCGGCGTTTCTAGTGTGGTGATCACGTGCCTATCATTCGTCGTTTGTGGTCTCACTCTTTCGTTGTAGGCATTTTGACACAGCATTTGATTTCATACATTCTTACATTCTGTGTCTTGTTTGTGGAACACACGGTTGTTTCTAAACCCTGTTGTCTAATGGGCTATGACTGCGATGTAGTACAATACACTGAACCTCACCCAACCAATGCAATGGTTACAACCGCATAAGCAGACAAGTAGATGCTTCTGTGATCACTCCATTCAGAACAGTTTCGTATTGCTGCGCCGAGTGGCGGCAAGAGTGGCAGCTACCGCTCGTACACTCATAAAACCTTCGACCCTGAAATCACGACACTGGTGGGCAGCCTTGATTTGTACGACTTCTATTTCACAAAAAAGTTTGCCATACATGATAGGAAATCTTCTCAAGGCGTCGACACTGTAACACCTGCCGTCGCCGGGCTCATAGCACAAAACAATCCACCCAACTGGCTGATCGCTCCTTTTGGGCACTTTGAACACCCGGAGACGCCGTGACTACCATTGGCATACGTGCCAGGCTTTGAGCAGCATCGAGAAGCTGTAGATTGTCCTCGTAAAGAACGACGATCGATGGCGTTTTTTTCCCGAAGGTTTCGATTTGAAGCCCCGGCTACTCTGACACGATCCACATTCACAGTCGCATACAGCATGGGGTGCGTGGCTGCCTTGCTGTACGCAATCCGCTGAGCCGCAGAACCGTCCGGTGCATTCAAAACTGCCGTAACCATCCATTCTGAAAACAGTGACGGTAGTGTGTCCTTCTTGGTTGGTGTGCCGTTGTTCTGAATACAATATCCGGGTAAGTTGCTGTCACAGTGATACGGCAATTTCTCACATTCCTGGCCAACAGATTGTTGATACTCGAACCGGTACGACACAGGTGGGATAAGGAAACGCTTGCCCTTCAAAGCTGGCCCCATATCCGAGGTTGGACGGGAGGTGATATCAATTGTGACCGTTGCTGAAGTTTTAGCATAATCCGCGAATCGTGGAGGCAAGAACAGTTGGAATCCAGTGACGTAGTTGACGTGCTCACTGATGTCTTTCGCGCTTGATATCCAGTTATGCGCTAGAAGCCAGGATACATTATTCGCTGGGAGCTTGAAGTACACGGATTGCCCGTCCATGAGCTTTGGTAAATCGATGTAGGCGAGGTCTCCAGCGTATGATGGTGCCGTAGGGATCCTGGCGTTGTCGATACGCTGGGACAGCGCAGTAGGGCCGGTATCCTTCATACTTTGCAATCGACTGATGTCATTTTGCGTGACTGGATTTCCTGCGTAAATGGTGGATTTGCACGTATCTCCTGGGACCCCAGCGTTGTTGTATGTATGGCTGTCACATATATCAATCACTGCCGAGAGCATGCGGACACGTTGCAGAATAGAACCTGTAGTCGCCGCCGCAGTCAAATAACGCTGCTTCTTTTGCCATCGTAGCCACCACGTCTGCTTTTTCTTGGCGTCATCTACCCATGTCTTCTTGATCTCTGTAAGATCAACAGCTTCAGCCTCATTCTCAAGCACCTTCGAATTCAACACGTTTAATGTGCGGGTATTGACGGCCTCGACACAAATATCCATGAGAAGTTGCATAACATCCTCTCCCTTGCGAGTATTGTCCACTAGAGCAGTGAAAATGAGCTCTATGTGACCAGGCAAGTTGATACAGTTGTTATCCGTGGGCATCTCCGCCACGATACAAAATTTTTGACTGACCGCATCAAACCGACTCTGCAGCGAGTTCAGCTCAGCAACCGATACAGGAGCCTTATATTCCTTTAGAGCCTCAAGGAATTCGTCTCCAGCTCGTGCCAACTCTGCATCGTTCAATTTTACATCTCCGGTGAGTGGTGCAGCAGCCTCACGCACTCGTTGAATGGCTGGAGCTGCAGTTTGCATTCGAGAAATAATTTCAGAGAGTTCTTGTGATAATTCACTCGCATACTTCGCCAGTTCAAAAGTATCGGCCGCATCGGTAACCTTATGGACGGCAGTCTCAAACCCTGATACGACACCACCGACACCTGCAAGATCGAGAGATTCAGTTGGGGAAGCTAAGGCATCTGCAGCATCGAAAGCAGCAAATGCCCCCTCCACAACACTAACAAACGCGTCAATGGCGGCCCGGATCTGAGCCAAAGTGGCAATAGCCTTAAGCTCGCTCACTAGCGTTCCGCGCGTGGAATCCACCCGCTCCTGCCCTGCACGTATCTCCGCCATGTACTGACGAAGTTGGGCATTCAATCCATCCGCAGCAAATTTCGCACCGCTGGCCATAAACGTAGTCAGAGCAGATGTAGTCGCGGCAATTTGCTTACTCGATTCAACGGCAGTCTCGATTACGCTGTCCTCCACAATTTCCGATAAACTTTCGGTCAAGTTCTTGGCAGCACCCACAAATTCGACTTTGGCCGTTTGGAGGCCACCTTCCAGCGCAGCTGCTGTCTCGTCTTGGACAAGTAGGTCCAAATACTTCTTCGAATCGATTGAAGGATTGCTCTGCAGATTGGTGACAACCTTGGGATCCGTAATATCACGATCGTACATGCTGAATGTGCCAGCCTGGCGAAAAATTTGGGGAAGCAAACACAGAGTGATCTCTGTCAGCTTCTTGTTGCATATTTCATCCACCAAGTCCATCAATTCGTATGTCGAACTATCCGAAATAATGCCGTAGATTGCGTTCACGTCCATGCCAGTGGTAGCATCCATTGCTTCATCAATTCGCGCAAAAAGCGGCTCAGCGATGCTTTCACCGATAATACTATTGGCAGCAACAAATTCCGCATCGAGATGAAGCATCAACCCCAATTCAACCAGCACTTGACTATTGGCCCACTGAGTGGAGGACGATTCGGGTCCAGAAGAAGCGTCTTTCGTTGATCCATCTGTACCGGCTGTTGCCGTGGCATCCGCGGTTGAACTTGTGGGTGCTATCGTGGCAGTCGATGTTGTCTCAGTGAGTACCCGAGCAACTTCGGAAGCCGTCCCAGTACTCGGTGCTGTAGCAACCACTCCCGAGGTTGTCGACGAAACAGTGGTGGCTTCATTGCTGTTTGCTGCCGTCTTTCCTTCGTTAATCAAGTCTCCAGATGGAGTGGCCACAACGGTTTGAACATCTGCAGCCTTTGAAGATGTTGTTTTCGCCGCTCTGTCCGCATTTACCGCATGCACATTTACTTTCGACGCGTCGTTGATAGTGGGTGACACACGAGCCTTACGTTCCATGCGAGCTGCCCCCCGCGCTGAAATTTTTGGAGGACCCTCACGTACTGAGTCCGTTGCATTTAGCAACTGCGAAAACCAGAAAATCTGCGGATTTTCAGAATCTTCTGTAGTGAGCAGTGATGGACTAAAGCTCGTGTCGAGGATTTCAGTCAAGTTCAGCTTCTGGCGTAGCGTCAACCCGTATTCATCCCATGCCAACGCACATGAGCAGCGGTAGTACAGAGCCATCAAGTCTTCTTTTTTCTCAGTTTCCTCCGAGAGGATATGCGTTGCCGCGGGATTCTCCAATTCTTTAAACTTGGCACTCGCGAATACCGCCCCCCCAAACACCCTGGCTCGGTATGTCCCATCGACATAAGTGGGATTCATAGTCGCAGAAGCCTGCATAACGTAGGACCAACTAGTATTTGCTATGGTGCCGATATTCGCGACCACTTTTTCGATCGACAGATCTCGAGGTAAATTCCGCCCCAATGACTCGTAGGACAAGTATTCGTAGGTCATCTTGTCCGCAATCAAACGGAAGAGTGTTGTAAACATCATGATGAGACCATATTCTCCTGCACCTTCCATCTTGAATTTCGTAAACTTGGGTGCATTTGGCTGGCCTTGGAGGGGTAGAACAAGCGCGAGGTCGTATGCCATCCACGTCGGGTAGAGAGGTCCATTATTCAATAGTGCATTCACACGATACCCCATGATTTGTGCATCCATGGCGTCAATCACGCCTTCAATCTGGTAATACTTGGGTCTTGCTGGCCACAAGATGTTACTGGACGTCACCGATACCGAAGTATACATAAGTAATTCGTACATGCCAACGAACCGCCCGTTTCCCTTGAGCAAGATGGCATCACCACCTTTTGCCTGTTTGTACATGACAAACGCGGTGGCATTTTCTTGTGGCACGTATGCAAGGAGTGAATCATCGCCTATCCCCCAGAAGGCGTCTCCAGCTGTGTTGTAGATGTACATTGCATTATTCTCGCCACCAACAAGAGAGTAGCGCAATAACGAGTTTGTATCAAAATCCGCCGCTGGTGGTACCAATCCTTTTGACGACGCGCCGTATGGATAACGAGCATCTTTCCCATTGTGAAAAACACCAAAGGAAAAATAGCCCGCGCCGCACGTTGCCGGTTGCAATTCACCCGTCAAACAAAATCCGGTTGGGATATCACTATCTGTCTCAATAGGGACCCACCCTGCCTATTCAATTCAGAAGAAGGTCGGAGCAATACACACGTCAGAAGTTATTCGCCTATGCAGCCAAGGTCCACGAGCGCCCAGGCCCAGCTGTGGCATTGCACGTACCATTTCGTCGGTGGACACGGGTCCATCAGGAAGAGTCCAAAAGTTCGCTGGCTCGACTGCACCTGCCGACTTTGGCGTGCTACCCTTTGTGTTGTTCTTCGTCGCTAGAGCTGGAGTTGCAGCTGGAGTTGTAGCTGGAGTTACTCCAGTGTTTGCAATCTTCATCCTGGTATCGGTAGCGACCACCGCTGTTGCTGGCACGTTTCCGCCATTGCTTAGCATAGTCGACGTGGGGGCGCCCACTGCCGCGAGGTTCTCTCTGGTCACGACAGTAGTTGTGTCTGGAACGATTCCATCAGCTACCGCGCCGACGGTTGACGCCGATGTCAAAGTCGATGCGCCTTGCTCATCGACTATTGGCATGCCCACACCAGCGCCCACCGATCCCGCTGCAGCACCAGCACTTGCAACCTGAGCCAAGACGCCCAATTCTTTCGTCCTAGCGGTCGCGGCAGTCGCGATCAGAGCTAGCAGCAATGACCATTTCATCGTCACAGGCGTCGCACTGGTCGTTTAAGAAAATAATCTCACGATGGCGCACGGTCCTCCCAATACCCTGGCAAACGCTGGCTCACACATGCAGGTACACGTAGCATCATAGTAACCAACACACATAGAGAGAGGAGCGCTGGACAGCAAGAGAGCGTGGTGCGCGTGAGAGTTCTCACCAGATATTCAAACTCATTTATTACATACTTCGTGCCATCCTGAAGTTAACTTGATACTTTAGGGCTGGTGTCCTGGGTGGTATTGACGTGGCGCTGCATGCAAGCCTACGTTGGCACAAAGTGGGCCAACATCGACATTTAGAGGTTACGGGTAGTCTGTCTGCTGTTTATATTGAGGTAGCATTGTGTATCGAGTTGAAAGGGTATTGCATATTACCAGGGTGGTTCGCGTCAAAGCGGTTGGCATGTATCCGGTTGGACACGTGGATGACCCGATCTCGTGACGTGGGCGCTTTTCCGCGGGACCATGCCGTCCTCAGCAGCGTCGTGGGTATTGATATCGACATGTCATGAGCGCTGTGCGACTGCTCTGACCGCTCTGCCGGGCGGAGCGAGCGAGTGGCTCCGCGCCAGGCTCCTCAATTGTGAAGAGAGTGCTTCGATTGTTCGCTCGCCTGCCAGCATTACGGTGCCGAGAGCGAAACAAATTAACCCCCAGAAAAAGAGAGAGCGATCGGTGCACTACGACACACAGAACAGAGGCTGGCACACAACGGATCTGGGACACTGTTGAACCGATTCACTGAGTCATTATGACCATGAGAAGAGCGTGGATACGCGTGAGGGTGACGTTGGGTTTGCTGACGGTGGTGATGCTGGCGCTGATGCATTACGGAGTGCTTTGTGTGGACGCGGCGCCAATGCAAGACACAGCCGAGGTCATAACCCCCGGTCCAGCCACGGATGCGGTGGTAGATGAAGCCGCGGCGGCAGCAACTGATGGAACCGCGGCCGCCGTGATAGACCCCGCAGCTGCCGAGGCTGCGGTCCCTGCCGACGGTGCTGCTGCCGAGGTGGGAGACCCGCTGGCGGTGGATACGGCTCCTATCGCAGCGGGTGCTGCCGTTGGTCTGGGGGTTGTGGAAGCAACCACGGAGGCTCCTGTGGCGACCATCCCCGCCGTATCGGTGGTGCCCGAGGTTAGCGTGGGCGCTGGCTGGACACCTATCAACGTAGGCACTGATCTACCAACCAACTTCTTTTTCGCGATGCAAGGGGACAAGGTGGTGGTGGGGAAGACGTATTTCGCGTTCTGCACCGTGCGTGACGGACTGGAGGCACCGGCGTGCCTCGGGAACAAGGATGACGCCTTGGTGGAAAACGCGGCCTTGACCGAGACGGAGAGCTTCAAACTGTATTACCCAGGCAATAACCAAGTGATGATCGCGACCAGTGGCAATCTGTTCTGGCAAGTGGATACCGAAGCACGCGTTGTCAAGTTTACGGACCGTTCATCGGCTACGCGCTTTCAAGTATTCATCAATGATGCCAAGAACACCTTTTTCATCAAGAGTGGAGATTTTTACGTTCGCACCAGCGAAGGGAAGCTGGGTGAGCCCGCGTCACTCAGCCCAACGCTTGTGGGACGCTCGTTTTTCCATTCATGGCAACTCATAAATACGGTGACCAAGGAAAATATTGAAGCAACCCGCCTTGCGATTGCTGCTCCAGTTCTCGCTGCTCGTCGCCTTGCCACCGGTCCTAATCAGGCGTGGGTAGCGTACGATCTTGCTCTTGCCGTGCTTTTGAAGAAGCAGTTGAACACGTTTTTCCTGCAACAGGCCACTGGGTCTGATTTGGCGGTGATTGTGGACCAAGCAACCGACCTTATGACTACGTCGCCATTGCGGGAGGAATACAGCGCAATCTATCCGTCATTTGGCAAATGGCTGCCCGATGATTTCGATTTGTATACGTGGTCAGCTGCAGTGAACACTACGGGTACAATGCCGTGGCAAGAAATGATCAACAAGGTTCAAGGAATGGCCCGAAGCCAAACTGATCCGTTACGCGACAACTTTCGGACCGTCGCTCTCGCTAGCTTTTACGTAGCCAATCGCGATCTTGACCAGCAGCTCCTGAAGTTTTCCGCGCCATCCGTTTATGAAGCTTATTTCGTGGCAACTTGTAATTTAGCTTGGGTCGCACGTGGAAACCTCACATTGAACCAGGTCGTGGAAAATACGCAGTTTCCTTTCTTCACAAATGAGACGCTAGACAAGATGCATCTGCAAACGGGTTCTGAAGACTTTTGGTTCACGAAATTTATCCGTGACAATGCTACGCAGACGACAGTCACCCCATCGAACGTCTTCCCGGAGATGGTTTTGCTTAAACACTTGGATTCACAGTGGGTGTCAGTTCATAGCTCGATCGGGGAAGGAATTGCCAAGCTCTTTCTGAAGCGAATCAATGCGCATTTACAAGTGTACGATATTCCGCAAATCATTGCACTCCTCGCCGAGCCGGTGCATCAGCAGATTCTGGAAACCTTGGGCTCAGTGTGTAAACCCGAAACCAAAATATCCATCTGCATGCTGCCGGGGATCTTACAAACCGCGAAACGGGCAGAGTCGTTTGTTTCCATGAACACCAACCCAGCTGCTGTAGTGGATCTACGTAGTGTCACGAACCAAGATTTGCAGACATACGTGGAAGAATTGAAAAAAGAATCGGTAACGGCCGCTCTTGTTGAAAAGATCCTGACGACCAAGAATGAGACGAAGTTGCTTAGCGATCAAATGTTTAATGATGTTGCCGAAAAAATGGAGAATTCAATGCTCGAGACAATGCTCAAAACCAACCAGCAGATGCGAGATGACGCTGTAGCCGTCTACGACCAGGTCAAGTCAGCTGCATCATTTCAAATGGAAATGTTCCAGACGTCTGCAGACCTCCAGGTTACGCTCGCGCAAGAAAAATATGCTGCTGCGATGGCTGTAAAAGACCAATACCTCGCGAACATGGCGGCCCTGAGCGAAAAGGCTTTGAACAAGGCTATGTTTGGAAGCTTTATGGCAGTCACGAAGTCTGTGGTTTCTTTCGGGAGTAGCATTCAAACTATTGTCAAACAGCCACAAAACGCCTTGAATTCGCAACTTGAAACCCAAAATCAGTTCGTTCAAATGTCTGGCATGTTAAGTCAGGTTTCAAAGGCAAATGTTCTTATCCAGACGTTGAACGAATTGATTCCACAAGTGAAGAAGCTGTCTGAAGAAATCGCGGAAAAACTACCCAAGATCCAGGAACTTCGAGATCTTGCAATCCCTTTGGCCGAAACGAAAAACTTCACCAACATTGACGCGGACGCGAATGCATATCTTCAACTGTATGCGGAAGTGAAACGATTCGACCTGGTGTCACCAATGAATGTGATAAACTCGGCTTTCTCATCGATTGCTGCACAGATGTGCGTGATAATTGCTAGACCTGCGTACAAGCCGTGTGTGGATATTCTCAAGGACAGCAATGAATTCTTTGGTAATATTCGCGAGTCGGTGACAGCCAGCAATGCTGTACTACTGGCATTGAGCGACGTGGTGGGAAGTGCGTTCGATGCTGCCGACGCGGATCAATCCTATGGGGTACTGACAGCAAACGCGGAACGAAACTCAAATGACCTTGCGTCTGTAACAGCGAATTGGAATGACGATCAAAATGAGCGAAATAGTGCTCTCTTCCGGATGCGCAAGCAGCAAGACACAGAAGCCGCAGTTTTTACCGCGCTATCTATGCAATCTCAAACGACATACCTGCAATGGTTGTTTTTGTTTTGCGCGCGAATTAGCTATGTGCGCGGTGGCAACATGCCAGATACTTGTGCCAACAAAGTGATGGGGTTTCAGCGAGTTACCAACGATGACATCAACCAGCTCCTTTCGTTTGTTGAATTACCGGTGTCTCCTCCAAAGACATTGATTGCTTACATTCCCACATCTCCACAATTTCCGAACGACACTGGAGCTATTGATCTCGCGCAACTAATGAATGGTCAACCAGTCACATTCCAATTGCCCCAAAATGCGACGTGGCTGAAGAAATTTAATTGGATCAGTCAAGTATCGGAGTTACAAAACTCAGCTTTGTATCTTACGAAGATGCGACTCGTACTTCCGCCGCGGTTCACTGATTATCAAGAGGAAGTTACAATTACTATCGAAACTCAAGGTGTATCCGACTTAGGAGCATCCATGTCACTACGTACACCACCTGCGCTTCGCTTTTTCCACCTCTCTCCGGCTTCATTCGTGGTCAATTATGGAACGAATATTTGCCAAGGCACTGCCATCAAGAACCCGTACTCACAGTGTGGAGCGTCATTGCCAGATATTTGCTTTCAAAAGGAAGGCGAATCTGCGAGCACGAACAAGGTCCAACCGTCCTTATTCAGTGAGTTTCGTGCGTCAGCATTTTACGAGAGCCCGACAGGACAAACAAGTGGATTAGCTTATCGCTCGATAGCGACACCACTTCTGCTCCGAGTAGAAGCTGAAACTGTATCGTCTTCGTTCTCAACTCGACTAGCCCGTAACCTTCGCGCTGAGACCACATCAGAATTAGGTGAGGCACAATCACATCAAGAATTTGCATCACATGATGCTGCATCTCGTACCCTGGCAGCTTCGTCAAGGTGTTGCAAAACCGGTTCGTACATTCCGGAGTGGAATCGTCGGATGGTTCAAGGGACGTGCGTGCCATGCCCACCAGGAAGTGTGTCCCAATTGGGCGGGCTGATGTGCCTGTTTGCATACGGAAATGCTAATGCGCAGGCTGCGACTGGCGGTCGTGGTAGTACTGCTCAAATAGCGATGGCGTAGTGAGCACGACCTTAGCTCGTTCGAATGCTTCGATGGAGAGAAGATTCCCCAGACCCATGTAGATTAGTAATGCACGCACTAGCAAGATCCATAGTCGAGTATCAAATGCTGTAAAATGCGGTCTGGTTATCCCGAGCAATAGAGAAGATTGCTAGTTTTGAGAACCCAACTGCGTTATCGCGAAGTGCCGCAAAAGCATATCAACAGAATGCCCCTTAATAAATTTATGCCATCTTATCGTAAATCGGTAATTCTCAAGAGACACACGCTCCAAGCGTGGATTTCGCACGAAACAAGCACCGAAAGGTGTCGTTTGGGGGGAACAGTTGAAATATCCCTCCGAACGTAGTACGCGACACAAGAACCGAGCGATAATTGCCTCCGTCCCGCTTTGCAAATTCTACAGGACACATGAATTAACCTGTGCGTTGCGTCGACGCGATAGCTGCTGCTTGTGGAGGCAGCACGTTGCCAGGGTACCATCATGAACGTCCGAGCGCAATCGCTGCCCGTGGGGAACGGATATTTTCGTCAGTATTTGGACCGGATGGAACCACCACCGCCGCCGCCTGCACCTCTTCCGTTACCTGCACGTTCACAGGTGCTTCCAGGGATGCCGACACCACGCACGCAGCGCAAAGCAACGAGCAATGTCACGTCCGTGTCTGCCGCTAGAAGCATTGCCCCGAAGAAAAAGCATGGTACTTCCCTCGTGGATGCTTTCAGGAAGCACGGGATGCGACTTTGTGATGGCTCCAAACTAAACGCCGTGGGGAAAGCGTTGACGGTGATTGGCGTGATTCCATCAACACTTGGCGGGCACGTCACATCGGTGTACATGAGCCAGAATGATTTACGTAGCCTCGATGGTGTCCAACAATTTAAGTCCGTGCGCTTGCTTTCGTTGGGAGGAAATCTTCTCAGCAGGTTTTCCGAAATTATGCAGTTGGCTATGCTGACAAAGCTGCGGCACTTGAACCTGCTTGGAAATCCCATATGTGCCCATCCGAACTACCGTTTTCGCACCATAGCAGCCTTGGAGCAGATTGAAACTTTGGATACCGTGCAAATCTCTAAGAGAGAACGTCAACTGGCCCCGCAAATTGCTTCCCAGGATAAAGTGCTGCGTGCAACGTTGATCCGGAATCATATCGATGTACAGAAGCTTCAGTGCGTGGTGTCATGGATCCAAGTACTGGAAGAATTTCATGGCCTGGTTCTTAGCGATGCTAGGACCGGTCGGTTTGACCAACTACGTGATCCACGCGATTCATATCTGAATGTTGATCGCTTCCTTCTGCTGTGGCAGTATGAAGAAGTCTTATCACTTCGTCAACGCGAGGATCTGGAAATCCAGATGACCGCGATTGTCGTGCGTGCACACGCACAACTGGCTGATCACCCACGTGAAAAGGCGAAAGATCTGCTCCTGCGGCTAGCCAAGATACCTAACGATTCAGCACACACATTGCGTCGCCTTAGCCACCTATCTTCGGAGCTTCAAGACCAATGCATAGCTTGGGAGAATGCGTATGCTAGCGTCCTGAACATGCAGCAACAGTCACTTGTTAAACTGCGGGCTCAGTGTGAACGAGCTAGTAAGGCGATGCTGGAGTCTCTACGCGATCTGCTCGTCACTGACCCTTCTCAGAGAAGGTGGCATTTAAAAAAGCACCAGAAATCAATCCCCGATCCAAGTAATTACAGCAGCACGGGTTACCACAGTCATGCTGAGTACGACAAGCCTTCATCTAATGAGATCAAGAACCCACTTCAATTAAATACGACGCCTTCCAATCCAACAACCAACTGCCCATTATTACGCCAACCGGGTAACCATAAAGAGCGGATGGCGTCAAATGAGCACGATGAACTTTTGAACGGTGGATTTTCAGATGAAAATGATTCCGTTCATGGCAATCTTGGTTACCGTTGCATCCAAAGACAACAACACGCACGCCGAACTGGCGTAACTTCTAAATCGGCTTCACATCGCTCAGGCCAGTTTGGCAACAAATCGTTGCGCGAAGCAGTCGATGGGTTTACGTTGCGTGATCATTCAATAGTCACAAAGTTGCCCAGAGCTCGTAAGGCAGTGTCGCCGAGAACTGATAGGGCAGCGTCGCCGAGGAGTCGTAAGGCAACGTCGCCGTTATCACTTCAGTCGACATCAACGGCAGTTCAACCGGTCCGTTCCGCCTCATGTGATTTAGTCGGAAGCATCGACGTGCCGAGCACATTAAATTTCACCCGGGGTCACATTCTTCAAAAGTGCACGGCCCCTTATCCCCGTACAAGTGATTCATGCACGACAGCCGCGTCAGCTTGCGGCGAAGACTGTAGCGATGCCGGCAGTGCTCCCGTGAGCGACACCAATGTGAGTTTTGACACTGCCACCACTGCATCTAGGCATGCGGACCCCTCTACTGTTGGTGGAACACACTGCTTGCCCAGTAGTCATGCGGTCGTCTCTTTGGCACAAGCTAGACGGTCATTTCGAGATGAAACTTCGTCGATAGACTTTGCAGGCACAAATCTTCATTTGGAGACAGATCGTAGCCCGCTTGCAACCACCCAACAGTGGAGCGGCATCCAAGCAGATATGGAAGGAGAAGAAATGCTGCTGAAAGCAAGGCAACAAGAACTGGAAGAGCGGGAGGAAAAGTATATAAAGGCGTTGATGGCATCTGAACAAAGAGAAGTGGATCTCAGGCATCAGATGAATGCATTACGGAAACAGGTTACACAATATCGACAACATCTCTCAGAGAGCATTCAGCAACGGCGCGAGATCAAGCGCGAAATGGAGGATCGCGTGTCCGCCATCGCGAATCCCAAAATCATGCACCGATACTTTTTGTATTGGAAGCAGCATCACCAGCAAAGTTTGCAACTGCGACACATTCAACGAAAATGTTGTTTTCTCCTTACACACGACCGATTCTGGTGTTGGAGGCGCAACGCTTGGATACTACTGCAACAACGAAGTTTTCAAGCAAAGCGCTTAACTCGTATAGCGCGAGTTCATTTCACGGAATGGGCAAACTTTACACGAATATCCATTATTGGGAGGAACACGAATGCACTCCGAAGTGCACAGCTAGGCAAACGAATCCTTAATGGATGGTATCATCAGTGCCGGCTACTCCAAATCACTCGAAGACTGACGCATGCGAAAACGAAAGGTAAACAGCAGAGCTTTGTGCGCCGATGTTTTCATGCGTGGAGACGCGGAGTAAAACACCACCAACAAATTATCCAGTTGCAACAATATCAACTAAAGACCACTTTGCGCTCGGAGAAACTTACAACTTTCCGACAGTGGAGAATTTTTATTCTTTCCGTCGCGCGACCGGCAAAGGTTCGAGCAGACATCCTTCAGATTCGCACAGCCCAATGCTGCTGTAAATTGCATTTCACCGCGTGGAAGGTGATTGTGAAAAGCTTGCGTCTGTACCGTGTCAAGATCAATCGACTAGTTTGGGAGTCATGGGTTCAGCGCACAAAAAGGGATCAACAGCAACGACAGCTGCTAGAGATGGCACGGCGAGATATTCTCACGGCACACTCTAGAGCGTGGCACAGTCTTGCATCACAGCATGCGAAGCGACGAAGATCTCTTCTACTTGCTACAAGATTTGTTGACCACCGACGAGTCCGAAAGGTATGGATGCACTGGAAAATTTATTCGATCACGAGGAAACGATACGTTCAGGGTTCAATGAAAGCGCTCAGGTATTATTTCATCAAACTACTTCGCAATTCATGGAGAAGTTGGACAGTTACAACGCGGTGCAATCGGCTAGCATCCAAAGAAAAGAAACACCACGAACTTCGGAAGCACTTTCAGACCTTTCGATCTGCGGTAATGAATCACGTTGCTGATCGGCTACGGCAGCGATTTGTACAGCATACAAGGAATAGGCATGCACGTTGTATGCTTCGAAGGCACATCAAGGCATGGATTCAGACCGTTCAATATCGCCGACGATGTAAATGGTACGAATCAACCGTGCACACCCAACGCTCGCGAAAGTTGCTGCTGCAAGCTTGGACTCGGTGGAAATCACGGTACATCGCGAGGTTACAGCGACGAATAGTGAAATGGAGAACCAAGTGCGGTGATGCTGTCATTGAGAAGCAAAACGTCGAAGACGAATTAATCTTACTTAACGATCGCTCCATCTCCCTTGCGGAGCAGTTGGGGTCATTGACAAAGCAGATTGGTGTCCAAGAGAAAGGAGTTTTGACGCATCAGCATCAATTGACTCAACGTGAAAAAGAGATCGCGAGATTGGAGGAACAGTTAGCACAGGCTCAAGATGCGCAACTAAGACAGGAAAAGATGAACGATGTCAAGGTACAACGATCTGAGGAAAATTTAGCCCGTTTGTTGGCTCAAAACGAATGCCTTGCAAATGAGAACCGAAGTTTACAAACCCAAGTCAAGGAAATGACACATACCTCAGCTACCGCTCTTCGAAAACTACATTTGGCGGATGCAGAAATACACGAACTGACGTCTAGATTAAACCAAAGCCATCAATCAACGAAGGATCAATCCAAGCAACACTTCGAGCTCACTAAATCGATGGAAAATACAATCGCTGAGCTAAACCGGTGCTTACAAAACGAGAAAAAAGAGCGGGAAGATATCGCAAACCGCCTTCAGGAGTATGAAACCAATATTGCAAGGACATGTGAAGAGATGACTCGACACGAATCTGATCATGAACAGGAACGCAAGCAGCTCCGAGCGGAGTACAAGCACATGGAAACGTTATGGAAGGAATCGTCAGTTCGTAATGCAGAACTACAGCATCTTCTACATGAAAAAAACGACAAAATCATCGAGCTCACACTTCAAATAACCACATGCGAAGACAATTCACGGAGTGAGAGAGAACTAGCGTGTCCTGACGAACAAATATCGTCTAAAGAGGATCAAATAGCAATTGGAAGTCAAGCAATTCCGCCAGTTTCTTCTCGATTTGGATTTGACGCGTCGAAATCTCATGTGGTGTCTTCGTTACCGGTTGGCTCATTGATCGTAAATGAAGAATCGTTAAACGCGTTGGCTACTGGAGTTAGTGCGAATATTTTAACAAGATCACAACACGAGAAATCCAGGGGTGATCTTCATACTACTCCAACCGCTACATGCCCAAGTCAGTCCCTTGGAGCAAATGCATTGCTGGTTGAGAATACTCTAACCTCGAGTGCAGATCGGAAAACTTCCCGCCAATGTTTGACTAACTCTCAATCATGCACAGAAGACCAATTGATCGATGACCGTGCAAATAAAGTTCACGAAGATATTCGTTTGTTGCAGGAAAGAATCATTCATCGCTTAGAGCAAGTCCCCTGTGCTCCAGCCATGAAATCGATCAACCATAGAGGCCGATCGATTAAGTGTTGTGTTGATGATTGCAAATTTAAATCGAAATGTGATGAAGAAATGAACGCTGGTGAGTGGAGATCAACATCACCGACCTGCGGGGTGGCTTCAGCTTCTACGAACGATCAACCATCAATCATACTATCTTCAGAGTCCAAATCAATTTGTAAATCAACTCGGCAATTGAGTTCGCTCTCCAGGGCACATGTGGATACGAAGAACATGCACCCTCTGAAAATGTCGCGAGCGCTGGATAGACGAAAACATCTAAGCCATAGCCCTGCAATCGGCGCTCGACACGTACCCAAACAAACTCAGCTCAGGAAAAAGAAGAGCACCTTAGTGTCCCGAAAAGAAAGAGAATGATTGACATGACTTTCAAAGTGCTTGGCTGTGCGTTTGGAATTTTATTTTATCTTGATTGCCGGATTCCGTTCGTGAAATGCGTACTTCGATAGATTTTTCGTAGAAATAGTACACATGCAATGATTCTCGGGCGCTGATATAATTTTAAATGCCAAACTTGGAGCGGCGCTAAAGCGCCGCAACTGGAAATTGCATGGTATGACTACCCTGTCAGTTTGTGGATGATCAGTTCTACGGAGACAATCACGTCAATGGAGAGTGATGCGACCACATCAAATACACCAGCAGCAAATGCAGTGGTGGCGCCACCCACTGAGACCGTCGTGGGCCCCGGAGCCGATGCAGACGATATGCCGCAGTCATTGCATGCCCAACCACCTCTAGGCGACGCAACAAAGTTGCCAGATCAGGCCACGAGCCAAGCTGAAGAGAAATCGTCACCGTCAAAACCTGGACCAAATAAATCAACTCGCCCAGCACTCGGTGTGTTCTCAAGACCTGTGCTCAATACTTGTATTTAAAAACTCATCCAGCCTTGCTGTATAGCTAATGCAAGCATGATGAACTGTGTTCTGACTCTCTGCATTAGATCTTCAGGCTTCACTTGCATCTATCAGCGCCCGATTAACACCATATATCACCCCTGCCGAGCTCGAGATCGCGCGTATAAATCATGGTCACGCCGCAAAGCGTAGCGGACGCGGACAAATGAGTAATGGTGAGCAAAGGATGGTCGACGAGGAAGCTATTGGCGATGATTACGGCGACGACGGAAATGCAGACAACGTATGTACGTTGTCATCGTTTTCACAATCACCGGGCAAGCATAACAGTGCTACAAGAAAATCTGGCAATACAATGCCACATACAATTGGGGGACATACCGTAGGAATGCGATCAGCTCTCCAAGAATCTATGATGGCGGAAGAGTGGGTGAACATGCACTTGGAAGTGTCCGGTGATAATCTAATCCCTGCCCCCAAAATGCCGGCAATAATCGATCAGCTGTTTCCCTGGGACGATGACGCTTTGAGTGAGGAAGAGGCGTTGGCGTATCGCAAAAGCGGTGAAGATGCCCCGTTAGCTCGTGCCGGTATCGATCGATGGACGCTATATCGAATAGGGATGCCGAAAGATCTTGTGTGCCGTCTGTACCGCGCTCTCTACGTGTATACGAACGGATTTCACAACGTCATCAACGAGATCGCATCACATTGCCCACCAAGTGTGGAGAAGCATGTCTCGGCGAATATTTGGGTTACATTCCTTCTGTTGCTAGAACAATGCGAAAATGGAAAGTACAAAATGGCCATGGGCAAATTCAAGCAAGCGACCGAGGAATGGCGCGAGCGAACACTAACCGAGTTTACCAATGAAAAGCAACAACTCCAAGCGCAAGTTCGAGCTCTCGAAACGCAACTCGTGAACGAAGCCACACTCAGCGAAGAAAAATCCACTCTCATTGCGACTCTTGCATCGGATGCTACTACGACTAACGCAGCGGTGCGTTGTTAGAATGTATGAGTATCCGTGGGTCAGATATGGCTTCTAAACGTTTTTTCAATGATGCATGATGGTTTATATGTAGATCGCTAACTTGCACCGTGAAATTGCGGACAGAGACGAAAGCCTACGATTGATGCGACTGGAGATCCTCGTACGTGAAGATCAAGAAAAACAGCTCAATGGGCAGCTTGATGATGCTCGTAAAGACTACGAAATAGCCAATTCGGAGCGATTTAACGCAGTAACTGAGCGGTACGCACTGGATGAGGAGCTACGTAAGATGCAGGAAGAATTTACCCGCCTCGAGAGCGAGAAGACCAACTACGCGAAGCGCATGCACGAAACATTGTTTATGAATCAGGCTCTGCGCTCAACGAACGAAACCCTTAAGCAGAAGACTGTAGTTCTGAAACGGGAGAACGAGAAGGTCGAAAAGGACAAACAATCTGCTCTTGAAAACGTGAAGACCCTCGAGGGGGAGCTTCAGGAACTCAGGGTGTGCAAGGTGGAACTAGAGAACGAACTTGTGAGTAGTACCCGAAGACATGATCACGTTGAAGAGCGCTTGAAAGCAATCAAGCAACAATTGGACGAAGAATTAGAGGCAAATGCTCTTCATGTAAAAGAAGTTGCAAGTCTCACTGCCCAGATCGACGAGGGAAAAGTCCAGGTAGGCGTCCTCGAGGCCAAGTGTAATCTGATGTCGGAGGAGAAACAAAACACGGGTATGAGGGCCCAAGACAAACTTCGAATTGAGCGATTGATTAATCAAAAGCTGGATCTGGAGCACCAAGTAGAGGATCTAAAACTTGAGCGCACAAAAGATCAGGAGAAAATCTGGAACCAGCGGGCGTCACTTGAAGCGCTTGATTCAGAGTTGCAACATTCGAAACGTGTATTTTCAGCAGGACAGCAAGCATTTTTGCATTCAGAGCGTATAGCTGAGCAGCTCAGAAATCAGCTACAAGAGTCGGAAAAAAATTACGCCAAATCAAGCAAGAGGTACGCCCGAGCTTCCTGCAATATCACGTGACTAATCTGACCACGCTTTTTGCTCTTTGCTTTCTGCTGTTGTGTTTCTCTATCGACTGACAATCTGCTAAGCTTGACATCACTGCGTGAGCGGTTCAAAATGTTTGAAGAGACCTCGAAATCACAGGTATCCAAACTGGAAGTGGAGATCACGGTTGCAACCGCGCAGATCAGAGAGATCACCTATGTGAACCGCGAAAACGCGACAACGATTGCTCAACTCACGAAGACTATAGATGTCGCTGATAAAGAAACAAAGGCCCTTAAGTTACGCCTTGTCGCATCTGAAAAGGATTGCGAAGAGCTCAGGACTGAGAAAGAAGAAATTCAGCGTGATCAGAAGCAACGCGATCAGCAACGATCAACATCTCAGCAATCTATCCTTCGTTTCATTAGTGATCTTCATGAATTGTTGGCAGTCGTCAAGGCAGACGAATTTCCGCTTGACGATGGACTACGTGAGATACTACGCATGGTGAAGGAAACATTCGGAGATGAATTAAGTCTGGATAAAATATTGAACGAGGATGAAGAGTTAGAAGACGTCGAGGAGGAGTACGACGAGGACGAATTAGCCGAAGAAGAGAATGAACGGAGACGGTTGATGCGTCGACGACCGGGTATCACATCAGAAGTAGGCGACATCGAAGACACTGGTCAAGTTGAAAAGGATGGTGATAGTGGCCAAGTGCTTAAAGGGGACGACAACGAGAACCAAGATAAAAGGCGACAGACCAAGGTAGCCCGGGTGAGTAAATGGCGAAGAAGCAAACTCGACACCCAAGTCAGGAAGCTGCAGCGCGATTTGGTAAATAAAGCAGAGTTAATTTCCAGTCTGGAGAATGTGATTTGCAGCCAGGCCGACGAAATAGCTATGCTCACCACGACTAACGAAAAACACCTCCGCTGGCAACGACTGAACGAAAATCGAAGTGGGATGATTTGCGCTGATTTGGAAGGGACGGTAGCCACCGTCAGTAGCCTTCGATTTGCTACGAAAAAATTAGAGCTCGCCCTGAAGGAATCAAAAATTGAGTTCGTCATGGAATCAAACAAGACTTTCCAGCTGGAAGTGCAGTTGATTGGTCTGCAGCGCCAGTTTGATATGCAATGCATCCAGTATGAAGACCTGCTAGGTAGAATCGGACGCGCATATGAGTACGACTTGTACATGCGCTCCCTTCGACGAGAAGAAGCTATACAGGCGACAGAGATCATGGCTGATAACTTCACTCAGACCTTGGTTCCACAGCGCAACCCCGCTCTCGAACGTGTTCGCATACCAGCTCTCAACCTCCCTTCACTGCAACCAGGTTCCACCATATCAGACAAGTCGTTTCTTTCACAGATCACTGATCGAACCAATGCACTCCTGCCTGGCGTAAGTAAAAGTATAGGACTTCAATCTACTTCGATATCGCCGTCTGAGATGGAAAATCGCGATCGCTTCGGTCCGTACGCTGCGACTCGACCTAGACAGTCAGCTAACTCAAGCAGCAGCAACCGTGCTGGCCGCCATCAACGAGCCCATCGGCAAGGGGGATCCGTGGATCGATCCACACCAAGTCGAAATAGCTCACCATCCCATATTGTTCGCCACGTCAACGAATTTGGCGTACGGCAGGATGTACTCGTTTCCCCTGTATATCCGCCGTATTTCCCAGCACGTGACGTAACAACAACTACCAGGGAGGGGGCTGTCAAGCAATCCATGGGGTCGAGACCTCTAGTGACGGTATCATCAGGCTCCACGATTCGCAAAGATAGGAAACCGGGGGCAGTCCACCACCAAAATCTACAATTTAGCGGTGGGAACAACCCTTCCACTCCGATCTGGCAAGAATCCCTCGCGGTCGAGCGAACTGATTCAACATGGAATTCCTCTCGCGAGGGTCCACGCAGAACACATATTGGAAACCGGGATGATCCACGCATGACTTCAAAGACTGAAGAGCCCGGAAGTGGTGGATTGCGATACCACCGAGGATTTCTGCGAACAGGGATGGAAGTCTTGCGGAAAGGTGGCAGTCGGAGATGTATGGGGGAGAAGGCTGGCGAGCCTCATGAATCTGACGACGAATCTGGTGATGATAGTGATGACTTGAATGGTTTTGGATACGAAATCGATGATTACGACGCGGACGTGAAGGTGGATGGCCTCGTACCTGCTTCATGGTCGATCCAGTGGGGAAGCCCCAGTAAACTTGAAACGGCAGTTCGCGGCTACCAGCGAGAGATGGTTGAACAGGCGGCGCAGGCACCGCTACCCTCACGATACTACGCGCATCGGCTAAAAGACGACGACGTGCGAGGATGCGAAAGTTTGGACGCCGACGAGCATCAGCGCGACGACGTGCACGGCAGTGACGATGAGGACGGGGACGAGTTTACTCGGACTGGACAGTCATCGCGCTTTGTACCAGGGGTTCTCTACCCGATTCTTCCTCCACAATAATTGAAATTCACCACTGTCGTTGGCAAGTTCAAAACACTGCCTATGCACTACCTTCACCCAAATTTTATTGTTATTTTTGATTGTTGCTGATCCCGTGCCGCTTGCTCGCTGCGGAGACTCGCACATTACTACATCCGTGCGTTCTTCCTCGCGTGGACCGCGCCATCGGGTATGCAGCATACAGCATATGGGCAGAGGAATGTGATCAGTCATTGCTGTACAATTTAATTGTCGCCGGTCTCTTTTTATCACCGTGCCCAATCGTAAACAATAGCGGGCGGGGAAATCACATCCACACGACAACTATGACGCCATGCGTTTCCCTGTCATTTATTCGATGCAAAGATGTTTGCACATGCGAGCAAATGGCGATATATTATAGAGCCCGCCACATCACGACGATGCCTGCCTGCTCGTCCCGTTCCGCCCCCTCCGTCTCTCTCTCTCCTTTGCCCCACACCATTACTTGTCCTTAGGCCGTAAATCCTCAATCGTGTCTCGAATCTGCTGCTGGCGCTTGCGCTTCTGCTCCTCCATGCGCTCCGGAAGGTTGTCGATGCGGAACACCTTCTTGACCCCATCCGGAATGGCATCGGCAAGGCCCGACCCAAACAATCCCCATTTGCGCGTCATGTCGTCAGCAAGCTCGGGGCGACTCATGCGCACCGACGTCTCTGCGAACTGCTGCGGGTGCTCGAAGCGGATGTAGGCCAACAGCGATACACCAGCCAACGTCATGCCCGTCACGCCCGAGAGGAAGACCCCCGCCACATTCATGCGCGGTGCCATCTTGTCATACACGTCTGCTGAGTTTGGAGCGTTTGACCGCGACCAATACGTTCCTCCAATCGGCATGTTTACCGTATCCGATATTCCTTGAAACTGTAAATACCCGTAATTCCCGTATACAGTACTGTAAATTTAAGTCGCAGCCGTTCATATCAGACCCACAAAAGGAGGATCCCAGATCAAAATTTCAAGCTCAACTGCTTTTTCTACGGATTGGCGGAAAGTCACCACACACCACGAAATTATCCGCAATGATTCGCTGAAATATGGGCACCGCCACCGCACATCCCGTGTATACCAGAAGCGACGCACAAAGATTTCGTTCACGCACTTGCATCCGGTTACGCTGCTATACGATGCC
>JAADWT010000171.1:0-30755 GCA_023336285.1 Pythium grandisporangium
CCCCCCCCCCCCCCCTCGCGCATTCCCACAGCTTCTGCGCTCCACTCCGCTTCCATCACCATGGTCAAGGTTACACTGGTTACACGCGCGCTCGTGCTGTCCTCGGTGGCCGCGACAGCAACGGCATCCGCATCCGGATCAGCGCTGCCCAACTGGGTGGGGCCCCACGTGGGTCGCCCCATCGACTCGGCCTGCTACCGCAAGACCGTGCGCGCCGCGGAATGCCCCCTCGGGTACGACAGTGATCAACTCGGTGGCTGCTGGGCGCAGTGTCCACTCGAGTACCCCGTGGCCTGTGGCATGGAGTGTTTGCCGCAGAACCTGGACTGCACGCTCGCGATCATCACCAAGATCGGCGCCGTGGCCAACGTCGTACTGAACGCGGCCTCCAACGGCATGGTGGCCAAGCTCATTGGGCTGGAGGCCAACGTGGCCGACGGCATCAAGTGCGGCGTGGGGCTCTTCAACGCCGTGACCCGGGTCGTTCAGGTCGCGGGCGTCCTGCAGCACGCAGACCCAGAGCTCAGCTCCGACGCACTGCTGCTGGCGCTGCTGGAAACCGACGAGGCCACCCAACTCACGGGCGCCGTCGTCAAGTGCACGGGCGCTCCGTCCGCCGTTGTGGACGGCGTGACCAAGGTCGTGGCCGTGATCCTGGACCGCGTCGTGCGGGACGGGGACCAGGTGCTGGCCCCCGACGCGTTCCTGGCCATGACGTCTGCGGCCGGTGTGGACGAGTCGTTGACCGCCCTGCCGCCATCCGAGATGGCGTCGTTCCGGTCCCTGCTCACTGCCGGTGCGGCCTCGTCCTCAGCGGCCTGTGGACTGCAGTTGAGAGGCGTCATGACCCGGGTCGTGCACGAGGTTGTGGCCATCAAGACGCAGACACCGACCGCGAGTGAAGGGGAGCTACGCACGGCGCTGGCCAAGTCACCGCTCGTCCGGGACGAGATGCCGCAGCTCACGAACGCGTGTGTGGCCGACGCCGCTAGTGAGGACGAGGCCTTTGCGCTGCGAGAACTGATCCGCAAGGCGCTGCAGACGCTGATCGACCAGGTCGTGGACGGTGCCTACCAGAACGGCAACCCCGTGCCGGTGGATTACTACCTCATCGTGGCCGCCAACCTCGGGCTCGAGGCACTCTCACAGCTCGACCCCACGGGGCTGGCCGCTCTGGCCAAGGAGTTTGTGCAACCGATCTGTGGGCCTACGTCCCTGATCGGGGAGGTGGACGACGGTGATGCTGCGCTGGCGCTGGGCCTGCGCACAATGGACCGCGCCTTTAATGGCAGCTCGGGTGTGTGGACGCGGGCGGGTGATGGCATGGTCTCGATTGCGTTTCAAAGTGTGGACACGGAGGATGTGACGGTGAATATCAACTCGGGGGGACGCAACGTGGGCAAGGTGGCCGTGGCCAAGGGCCAGCGTGCAACGTGGACCAAGCCGATCCAGGAGCTGCAGGACAAGACGCTCTACCTGGACCGCTGGCGCCCAGGGTTCCTGGGCATCCCGGGCACGGGTGGAGGGTCCTTGCTGGCGTGGGTGCCACGGGCCAGTGAGGGCGGCCACCTGGAGCTGCAGGCCATGCTCAACGTGTCTTAAAGAGACGGGCGGGAGGAGGAGGGTCGAGGGTGTCGTGTTAATAAGCAAAGAACTGTTGTCGTTGTTGGTGCTGCTGCTCTTGTTGTTGTTATTGTTATTATTGTTGTGGTTCGTTTGATCGTTGGACTGCTGCGAGGAAGGAGGGTATCCGGAGTTAGACAGGAGCGTCCGTCGTCACGGTGGTTGTGCCAGTCGTGATGGCTTGGTGCAGGAGCATGTTCTCAATGGCCTGGTACACGGTGGCTAGGCTGTCATTAAAGACCGAGAGCATGAGCTCAGTGAGCGCACCAGTGTGTGGGGTCGTCGCCAGCTCCTGGTCGTCGCAGTCGGAGGCGCTGGGTGAAGTCGTACTAGCCACGTCACTGGTCGTGGCGGATCCAGCAAACCGTGACGACTGACCGCTCGACACCACGGGCATTAGCCGCATGCAGACCTGGATCACCGATGTCTGTGATGAGGAAGCGTCTTGCTCTTGCGCTTGTGCCAATGGCGTGGTCCTTGTCGACGCATGGCCACGGAGATGTCCTTGGCGGTGGCCTTGGGTGGGTGGCTCGGCACCGGCGCGCTGGATCACGGCCCAGCCACGTTCCACAAGCTTGAGGCGGTGCAGTACATGCGAGGCGCCAAAGCTGATGGACGAGGCCTCGAGCACGATGACGACTCGGTCGGGTTCGATGAAGCGCTTGGCCACGAGCGCCAGCGAGCAGCACACGTCGGCGCGAGCGATGCGCAGCGAGACATGCGAGGTCGCGTGGATCACCTGCTCGGTGGCGCTCACGGCGCGGTAGCTGCCGTTGAGGAAGGGTAGCTGGGGTTGCGCGAGGCAGCCCCAAACAGCCGTGTTCGTGGCCTCGACCGAGAAGGGCACGAGCTTGGTGCTGACCACCTCTAGGTAGAGACGACCTGCCGGATTTCCAGCAGCAGACGCAGAAGACGAAGCGGGAGGAGGAGGGTTGTCGTCGTGGGGCGGCCTCGCACTGCGATGGCTGTGATTCGATCCGGATGCTCCGGATTCGATGCGCAGGCGAGCGTCACTGCGCTCACGCTGCGAGGATCCGGCCGGACCAAACCCGGATTGATGGCACACGGCGTCGAGCTCGAAATAGCTGGCATCGGCGCGGCGCACAAGGCGCTCAAAGGTAGACTCGTCCTGCCGGCATAACCTCTTCAGACGGTCTTCATCAGACTCGAGCTGGAGCTGCAGTGGAACGACATACAATACCCCAGAGAGAGAGAGATAAGAGGGTGAGTAGGAGCCGGAGGGTGAACACAAAACAAACGGTACGGGACGGTAGAGTGATCACGCACCGTGTCGCTACTTCGCCGCTTGGCGAGTACACGCTGCATGCGGTTGGCCAGCTGCAACTGCTCGCCCAGCATGCGCCGTAACTCACCATTGCGCCGCAATGCGCGTAGCTTTTGCAGTCGCTGACGGTGCGCCAGCCGCCCCCAGAGCGACGTTGGCTCATGATCCACGGTGCTGCCCGCGGTAATCGCGAAAAGGGCAGTGAGCTGATGTTGTGAGCCGGCCGTAGCCGTAGCCGACGTCGTGATTGAGTTTGATGGTGTCCCAGTCGCCCCATGATTGGTGGCTTCAGTGAGACGGCGGTGATGCGCCTGCAGCTGCTGTTCCAGCGACTGCACCTGCCGGCGAAGCTGCTCCAGTTCATGGCTCGTACGCTTCCTGGTCGAGTTGCCCTTGGATGCCGTCACGCCATGATCTGACACTGGCACTGGAACTGGAACTGGCGCCGGAACTGGAATTGGCGCCGGAACCGGAACTGGCGCCGGAATCGGAGCTGACACCAGCGCCAGAGCTGGATCTGGATCTGGATCTGGGTCTAGACGTGGGTGGCTGTCGCCGTCGCGCGGCGCGAATTCCGGCGCCACGGCATCCACAAAGGCACTGACATCATCCCACGCGTCCAGCAGATCGTGGAAGCCAATGTCCTCCAGCGAGAACGAGCCGCTGGTGGTCACTGGTGATGCATGCGCGCGTACCTTATCGCCGTTGTCGCCCATGACGAAATGAGGAGGTCTGTCTGTCATCGTATTGATGTGATGCGCATCAAAATTCACAGATGAAAATGGATGTAAAATCCGCTTTATGCCGAAACAAGAGGTAAAAATGCCGGTGATTTTAATAATTAATCGTGCGCAAATCAGCCATTGACGCCCAACGGGAGATACAAACGACAATGAAGCGGCAGGAAGAGGTCACGGGCTGTGGCGATGATGACGACCATGCGGCAGCAAGGAGCACAGACGTCCCCTGTATAGAAGTGCATGCGACATCGCTTCCTTTCGGTGCAGACGACGATGCGGCTGCACGAGTGGCGATGGATCCGACGCTCTCGTTTCTGAACACCCTTCCAGAGATTTCGGACCTCGTTGACGAGATCCGAAATCTACAAGGAACCCCTCGTGGATCGACACCATGAGCAACGATTGGAACCTGACTGCGCTGGACCTTTTGGATGTCGATAGTATTGGTATGCAGTGATCTAGTGCTTCTTTTTGTGACGATCTGATTGAAGGACGCAATTTTCGGCTCTTTCGGTGGGGGCGAATACATTCTTGTGGAGCGATTAAAACCAGACGAATCGTCTGGTGAATCCGATGCGTGGACCGTGAGAGCGTCTGTGCGCATATTCCCCGAGCTGGAGAAGATTGACGGGTGTAGTCAGACACAATCCTCGATCAAGACTCCGTGGGCATGGTCATTTACTCGTTCCGTGGAAACTTTTGCATGAAGTACCAGGTTCTTGAGAACAATCTCATGGAAATATGCATGCAGGAGCAACAGGAGAACCCCCAACAATAAACCACCGGAGAACCCCCGACAACAACCCAGAGTGCATAGTAGAGATCGTCTTGTGGTGGGTGGTTTGATATGATATGGTTACGATGATGTGACGATTTTACATTTTTCAAAAAAAAATTCTGTTTGCGAACAAGTAATAGATGACGTACGAGTTCTTTGGAGGGCCTGGCAACAGTTTTGATTGAGCTTAGTTTCGACGGTGGGAACTGGCCACCTTACAAGCCGTAGGAGCTGGAGCCGGCGTCTGCATAGGTTCGGCCGTTGGCTCCTCCATTGACTCCTCCGTCGGCTCCTTCGTTGGCTCCTCCGTCGACTTTTCCGTTGGTTTCTCCGTCGGTTCCTTCGTTAGCTCCTCCGTAGGCTCTTCGCTAGGCTCCTCCGTTGGCCCCTCGCTGTCATCCGGTGTCCCCTCTGACCCCACTTCCTCGAAAATGTCATCCTGTGCGCCGTCCGTCCAACCACAGACGGCATTGTAACCTGGGGACTTGCCCGACGGCACCTCCACGTTGTTGCCCGTTTTCTGGTTCCATGCGATCATCTGCTTGGCGCCCTTGACGCATTTGGACGCATCGTCTTCGCAGTACACTGGTGGCTGTGCCGCCGCCAGCGGTGCCGTCGACGTGGCGCCCGTGACCTTGCATTTCCAGCCAGCCATGTAAAGATTGGGCTGCCCACAGCCACGGGGCACCCAGAGCCACGCGCATATACATCCACCCTCGGGGCACGCGGCCATCTGCGCTGGAACCTGGTACACACCACGACGCTCCCACGGCGAGTGTGCCATGGTCGTAAATACCACGAGGTTCTCCATCGTCACGTCCTTGATCTCTGAGTGATACGAGATGGCAAAGGCCGTACCAGCGGCATTCTCCCTCGTCTCGGCGTGCAGGGGGCCCATGCACTCCGGTGGGTCATTGCCCGTCCAGTTGTCAGGGTGGTCGCCACCATCCGCCCAATTGTTGGCATTCTTGCCATCGTACGATAACGTGGTGAACGCGCGATTAATCCCAAATTCAACCTCGAATGAGCCACCCGCGGGCAGTTCCAGTACGTCACCGGGCAGTGGCGGCGATTGATCGCAGCCACGCTCGTGCTGGAACCACCAGTCTTCCTGGTTGAGGTCATACAGCGGGTTCACGGCCAGGTTGGTGTTCTGGTCATCCGTGGTCGGGTCACTGCCGTTGCGGCAGAACATCCCAGTGCCCCAGGCCGCGACGTGGGCCTGGACCGACGCCATTTGGGCGCTACTAGTCGAGGCAACGAACAGTACAGCGAGCCTCATAATGTAGCTGACTGAGATGGGATGGATGGATGACGATAACAATAACAATGGTCAGGAAGTGTGCTCGAGCGGGGAAATTGTTCACTGACGGTCCTTGGTGAGACCATTCTGGCGGTTGAGCAGATCAGATCGTTTTGCGTGGTTTACAGTATTTGCTGCAGCCACTCAATCTACCACCAAATCCTGTGGAAGAGAGAACAGGCCCACCCCGCGGGTGGCTACGCTCTTACAGACGGTTGGTTAGTCATTGGAGGCTGTTGCTCAGCTCTTCTGGAGCCCTGAAATGACGGAGCCAGTGGGTCATGCCAGAAGCTTCCGCAGCACCATCCGTCAAATCTGGTTGACCAATAACATCCGACCAAGATGTCATTTGACAAGCGAGAAGTTAGCCATACAGGGCACACGTGCTTTATCTTGACGTGAAGAATCAGGCTTCAAGTAGAAACTTTCAACGCATATGATTTGATGGCAGAGCTGCAAAACAACAAGAGCTTTGAATAATCACGATCCGGATAATATCTACTGTATCCCAAGTTCTGGGTGGTAGAGTCAATTCGAACGACTTCTATCAAAAATTGTTGTATTTTACGGGGAGTTCCTTGCAATTTTAGTTCCAGCTGGACAACTATTGTCGATAAAACACCGTGCTTAGCTGGAACTGAACCACGTTCTCCCAGCCATCGCCGTCATGGAGCCGACGACGCGCGTCGACGCTGCGCTTGACGACGTCGACAGCGGCCACGACCCGCTGCTGCCTCTCGAGGAACTGTTCGTGTCTGCGGATACCGACCGCGCGCTGGACGATGCGGTCTGGCAATCGCTGCTGCTGGACGCGGAGGATCCGGCGCTCTGGAGCGAGCAATCCATGCCTGCAATGATAGGGGCAGGTCGGGCGCTGACTGCGGAACCAGAGCGCGAGCCGGAGCACGCGATGAGTTCCGGCAGCAATCCAGCGTCGGAGGAGGTGGGACAAATAGGTCCGAGTGTGGTGGCGACCAAGAAGAAGAAGAAGCGGCGACGTCTCCAGAAAGAGGAGCTTGATGCGCTCCGGGGGCAGGTAAGGAGCATGGAGGAGCGGCTCCTCTGGCTTCGCGGCGAGGCCATCGCCAGCCACGCGATTGCCGCCGGAACTGCACACGCGCTGCAGTTACTGCCGGACGCAAAGCATGCTCCAGCAGAGACTGGCGACCAGGCTCACGATGGGCTCATAGCACTCGCGCAGAACCCAGGGACTGGACGTTTATCGTCGTTGTCGTCATCGTCGTCCTCCAGACTTTGGCAGCGAATTGCTCAGTATCACAAACAGCAAACATGTCGCGCTGTGATGGAAAACATCCGACTACGTGCCGTACTCGAGGGGCAAAACGCGATGGCGAGGAACCTTCAGAGTATGATGCGCCAACGACCTCCTATGACAGTGCGTGTGCCCTATCAGTTGCTGTTCATCCTCAACTGACTGATGTGATGAAACTGACTGCTCAAGGGATGCCGTGTGCTCATCACGTTTCGTCGTTTGTCTTGCGTGTACTATGTATTGATGCAGCCACTCGATCTATCCCCATACCTAGGTGCTCACTCCTCCATGCGCATCGACGCCGCGACCGAGACGCAGCTGTTTGCGTCGCTCGCCCACGACCTCAACACATTATACACACAGACGGATGCCGTCATGCAGGCCACGGGTGTGGCACATTATGCTCAGCACTTCACCTCAGACCCGGCGATTCGGATCGGCGCCTCGGGCTTTTTCCTTGAGCACAACAAGATCCTGACCTGGCCATTTGGTGTGGGCACGGTGCATCGCACGGCATGGTCGATCCTCAAGCGACCCATGCTGTACATGGATACCGCTGTCTACACGCTGCACCACGCGTCGCACGACACGATCCACGCGAAGATTGTGCAGACGCTGCCGATATCCTCGCTCCCACATCGCAAGGGCAGGTCCAGCTCGAGATGTGGGGACAGAACCAGCGAGACGATGAGCGATACGGAGACAGTGGTCACCATCCGGCTCGTGATCAAGCAGTTTGTGGAGCACGAGCGCGTGGTCTTTATATGTAAGACCCTTGTTGATACAGCAGGAGCGCTCTCGATCCGGGTTCGCGAGCAGGCGTGGTTTTTACTGCAATCCGTGGCTACGATTGGTGATTGTCGAGATCCGGCGGTTCGATCCGTGGGTCACACCTGTATCCGCATGTCACCCGAGATGACAGCCAGCGGTGATGAGACCTCCATGCCAACTAATCAGAGGGGCACCACGGAGACGGATGTGAATGAGCTTTCGAGGTTTGTGGTGGACTGCTGGGAGCTTAACCTGAGTGTATTGAAGCACGTGATGGAGACGGTCTGGACCGAGGAACGAACGGTCTGCGCGTGACAGAGGTGGGCGTAGGAGAAGGAGAAGGTTGCTGAGTCGGACGCAATACCGTCCAACAGGTGCTTTCACGGGGCCGTCCGACAGGATTTCTCAAGCAAAAACAATAGTTCAACAACAGCAAACGACGGCAGTAACATAATTTATAACCGTTGGAAGGATGCCAACGATTCATAATATTCACGCGCCAGCACTCTGTCAGCAACATGGGAGAAAACACCATCAGCATAAAGTGCTCTGTGTGTCGGAGGTGAGCAACGGCATTCGCTTCAGGCGCTCGATTGCACCATGCAAGATAAGTAGAGAGGTGCATGGAGAGCAATAGTAAATCTCCATGACAAACCGAAATGTAGCTGCATTCGCAAAAATTACCTGCATTTTACGCCAGTTCTGTGAAAATAAATTAAAAAAGCACACACACACACCAACATCACAAACCTTCTGAACACTTCCAGCTTTCTCATTATGGAGCCCATCGCGGCGACCAGCACCGACGCCTCCGTAATTCACGGCGCCTCCATCGGACGCGATCCGTGGCCTCTAGACGACCTCCTCATATCTGCAGATACCGACGTGCTGGACGATGCAGCCTGGCGCTCCATGCTGCCGGATATGGACGATTCAGCGCTCATGGCAGCGCTGTCAGCGGCGACCATGAAACCCGACGAGGCTGAAGATCCGGATCCGGATCCGGACCGCGAGACCGATACCGACAGCAATCCGGCGCCGGAATCCGCGGACGATGCGTCGCCACGTGTCAAGAAGAAGAAGCGGCGCCGTCGTCAGAAGGAGGAGCTAGACGCACTCCGGGCCCAGGTGCGGGAAATGGAGACTCGGCTTCAGTATCTACGGAGCGCGTCCGGCACGACGCACGCATTGCGGTTGGCGCTGAACGGCGCATCCCCTTCTCCGGATGTTGTGTCCGGCAAAACTGATGAGGTGCTCGCCCAGATGACGGTCTCGCTCTCAACCACCAGGCACTGGCGGCCGATTGCGCATCTCCGGAAACAGCAGACGCGTCGCGCGGTGATGGAAAATATCCAGCTGCGTGCCATACTGGAGGGACAGAATACGATGGCGAGGAACCTGCAGACCTTGATGCGCCAACGACCCCCTGTGACTGTGCGTGGGCTTTCCATCTTTTGCATACCATTGCCTGTTTGCGGTTGCTTGGCTGTGCTGATCTTTCCTCTCTTTTTTTTGCTTTATGTTTTGTTTGTTTTATGCGGGGGCTGTAGCCACTGGACCTGTCACCCTACCTGGGGGCTCGCTCCTCCATGCGTATTGATGCCGATGCCGAGGCGCAGCTCTTCACGTCCATTGGCCGGGACCTTAATGCCCTTCACGCGCAGACGGACGCTGTGCTCCAGGCCACGGGCATGG
This sequence comes from Pythium grandisporangium, assembly GCA_023336285.1. Classification (NCBI taxonomy): domain Eukaryota; phylum Oomycota; class Peronosporomycetes; order Pythiales; family Pythiaceae; genus Pythium; species Pythium grandisporangium. Next base: position 9,469 of record JAADWT010000171.1, read on the forward strand.
CGAATCATACTGAGGAGTTTAACTCGGACCCGTCGATCCGGGTGGGCGCCTCCGGATTCTTCCTCGAGCACTGCAAGATCCGGGCGTGGCCACTCAGCGTGAACACGGTGCAACGCACGGCGTGGTCCGTTCTCAAGCGCCCCACGCTGGCCGTGGAGACGGGTGTCTACATCTGTCACCACGCGTCTCCGGACACTATCAACGCTAAGATTGTGCAGACGTTGCCACTGTCCTCACTGCCTGGTCGTCGATCCGGCACGGGCACCAGTGATCAAGCGCGCGAGACGGAGACTGTGGTGACGATCCGACTCGTAGTCAAGCGTTTTGTGGAGCAGGATCGTGTCGTGTTTGTGTGGGAAACGCTCGTTGATACGGCCGGCGCGCTGACAATCCGGGTGCGAGAGCAGGCTTGGTGTGTGATACAGACTGTGGAGGCTGTTGGCGGTGGCGGCCATCGAGATCCGGCCATGCGCTCAGTGGGGCATACCTGTATCCGCATGTCGCCCGAGATGGTGACAAATGGCGGTGACGCCACTACGCGAACAGGTCAAGCGGCGGCGGCTGATACGGGCGAGACTGGGGTGACGGAGTTGTCGAGGCTCGTGGTGGACTCGTGGGAAACAAATCTCAACGTATTGCACAGCGTGATGGAGACTGTGTGGGCAGAGGAACGAACCGCATGTGCATAATATCAAGCAAATGCTGAATGGAGGCGGAACAGGAAGACCCAAATGGAAGTAAGAACGAAGGAGCAACGAGCATGCATGTGAGTGGTCAGGGTCATCGCCGCCGGTGCATCTTGAGATATATTTTTGATATTTAAATTTTACTTGGATTGATTTCCATCGCCATCTACTCCAGCTTGACCGAGTATCTGAGAATCTATAGAGGGGACATGTGACGTAAGCAGCCGATATGGTGGCTGAACGGGTGGCCTTGAGACTTGCGTATTTGAAAACTGGCTGCTCCTTATTTTTGCGTGCCGTCAAGCTACACATCCTTCCATGATAAAATCACGGATGGCCGTGTACTACGTAGTACTTGGTGCCCTGAACCGTAGTCGCCATCGTTCAGATAAGGGTCGACGCCTGAATGGTGAAGAGTAAGCGGTTGGTGATGCTTCGTGTGTGCGTTCCAAATCTCTTTGATGAAGAGCTGGGAAGATATGCCAAAAACACCAAAGACAGAGGGTTTCAGACTCTTTGACTTTCTAGTTGTAATGCTTTTATACACCGAAAATGGATGTTTCATGGACTCTTCTAGCCACAACATTTATTCTAAGCTTCCGTCTTGTGAAAGCCATGATTCTTGCTTGAAGCGCAAAGATCTCCTTGTTTCTGGTTCAATAGCATTCAAGTGGTTGTGGGTTTCAGATTCACGGATTCCTACATCGAAATGCGAAATGGATTGGATTAAAAGTGATGCAATAAGTACCGGGGATCTTAAAATCTAGGCACCAGCATAGCTAGGGACTGATCAGCGATTCTCCCGAGTCTTTTGCCGTAGAGCACCCCTGTGGGGCATCCAGTAGACTCTGCAGCTGATGACATGACCAGTCATGCGATTTCGGACGAGCGTTGGTTAGTGCAGTGCGGGTATTACAAAACCGGCAAGCCTACAGATACGAGAGATAACAGCACGAGGCATACCTGGAGGCTGTCTAGCTTTCGAACAGCGCGTTTCATTTGCTGCATTTCACGAAGCTGCTCATTGACCACTTTTCGCAATCGCGCATTTTCCAACTCGGCACGACACCGCGAGTTATACTGACGGTCTGCGAAATCGCGCCATAAGTTCATCACGAGGTCTTCCACAATATACCCCGTTGATGGGGATCCACATGTTGGAGAGCGTTCTTTTCTCGACTCTTCGCCCTCCTGTGCACATGCGGTTGGATCTCGCGGCATGTTTGTACGCGCCTGTAGTCGATGCAATTCGTTCGTGAGTATCTCCACTTCGTCGAGGAGCGCGGTAACCTTGTGCTGGTGCCGGATACGGCGATTGTTCTGGCGCGCTGAAGCTGGAGCCATCCTTTTCTTGGAGCTCCACGCGCGAGAGATTGGCTTTATGGTCGCTTTAATTAATGGGATTCACGATGGTTGGCACAATGCAGGACTGCTCCGTGCTGGTTGTGGGATCCGTCCACGTTGATACTGATCCCACCAACAGGGTAAACGAAAAAGTGGCGACATAGCCTCTGGTGCTCCTTCGCAAGGGGATCACGAATGGCAGTGTATGATGCTGGTTGACTTACTGCTTGCTCGGTCTGTTCCCGGGCAGCAGAGGCAGCGGCGCAAGCATGGTGCCGCAAGCAGCCGTGGACGTAATCAGTTTGATTAGTCACTGACCGGCACTAATAATTTCAACTAAAATTACCTAAACCTTACTTATGTTAGATCAAGAGATAGCCTGTGGTGACTATGGTGACTAAAAATCGATGATACCGTGGATCGCAGCACCACATGGATCGCGGTGTAATGGGCGCGCTCCATATCCAGGATAGATTCCCAAGATGCTCGTGGATTTACTGTACTGGGAATGGTGATGCACCCCACTTGCAGCGCCATTATCTTGTGAACAGAGGAGCCTTGTGAGCATGCACATGCACGCAAGGCATATCCTACCACTCCAGAGTAGTGGTACAAGATGCGACCAGTGCCGATATTCGACCAGCGAGCTAGAAAAGAAGCTAACTGCGATCTATTCTCTTTGTTCGTCTATACAGGAACCCGTCGTTTATTTAGGTGATCTTCAAGCTGCCAAAATCGAAGATCTTCATTCTAGACGAAGTCACCAACGGCTAATCGCTTCCTAAATATCGCACCATTCCCCCACTCATCGATCTCCAGGACTATTATCCAGCATCCCAGTGTCCATCTTCCTCGTGCGAAGATCGAGCAGAAAGCTACCGCCCAGAAGGATGACGTTATTTCACTTGATATTTCGACCTCAACTGTGTACAGTGAGCTTTCGCTACCATGGTGATTTCAAATTTGATTTGCGGCAACGTTTAGGATCCACACCAGTCATGACCACTGCCATCACGCCCATCATCCCCAATCTTCTGAAACGGCACCATCTCGCATGAACTCATCTCACGCTCGCATCGAATAACCGTGTTGGAATGATCCTCATCATCGTCGTGACAATCACACGGTCCAGTTCATCAAACGGACGCAGTGCCATGGTACCTTCAAACTCGCATTTTAAGCCCCATCCGATCCAGGCGTGCCGTAAAATAATTGACGGTTGGGTCGTCAATCTCCATCACATTCTACAGCAGGATAAGATAGAGAGGTGGATAGAGGCGCCCAGCTTGGGTGTGTCATGTGGTTCCGTACCTACTCCATCCGGACTTGCTTGGTCAACTGGTGCTGCATAAACTCGTGTTGCCATTACTCTGCTTAGCACCCAGGTGGTGCAGCTGTACGTTTTGGTTCTCGGAAAGCTGGCGCTCCCTAAACCGAACCGGTGGCCCACTATCTGCTTCCACGAACGTAGCACGCTGACGGCCATAATGTCACCCTCGGACGAGAGCAACACCAGTGCCATGGCCGGGGGTGCAGTCCCTTGTTTGTTGGCGCCGTGGTCGTTCCGAAGGTCTCGGTCCTGTTGCTGCTTCAGCTGGTAGTGGTGGAAGAAGAACTGTTGGTGCTGCTGTAGCAAACAGGCTCTGCTGCTGCTGTTGTGGGCTGAAGTTCGATTCGTCACCCAGCAGTGACAGTGCCCGCGTCCAGCAGCTCCAGGTCCCAGTCGCTGGCCTGCGTCATTGAGCTGATTACGGCTGTCGCTGGCTTTGACCCCCACTCGCGCGCACGAACCAAACTCTTGAAAATAATAAGCGTATGGTGTCGGTTCTCGCTTGGTGTAGCGTGGTTTGAAGTGGGGGAAATGCCGTTGCGCATGCTTTAGTCTCCCCTCTGAAGAGCGAACCCATCAGTGCTTTGTCAAGCAGCACCTGCAGGTATCCAATTATACAACGTTTGAGTATCACCTGTTGTTCTCTGGGCCAACAGCACCGACAAGATCTGCCTTGACGGGGTATAGTCTTTTATTTTGGAGAACATGCACATTCCGATCGAGAGGAGCGAGAACTTGACGTCCGCTATCAACTGCATGCTCCTGCTTTGTCATGGCGCAGTCTTGGGCTCTGGAGAACCGCCGCCCTGCACCACCTGAAGGGCACGCCGAATAACGTCCCGGTAGCAGCGCGGATTGAACAGCGTGTACTGCGCCCGCATCCAGCCAGCGACGGCATCCGCCTGCGAAGTAAGCGTGAACCCGCATTGCTCGGTCAACCGCATGCCCGTGGTGGAGTGCGTGAGCGCCTGCTGCTGAAACTCCCAGTTCCGGGTGTTGGTGTGCTGTTCACGCGACAGCAAGACGAGTACCTTGTAGTACACCCGCGCGGCGATAACCTCGGCCTTCACAACGTCGATGGAGATTTTCTTGGAACCAACGTGAAATTTGATCTCGCAATCGCGGTCAACGTGACCCGCCGTCTCAAATTTGACATGAGATATGGTTTGGGTGATGTACTCATAGCGAGTGACCAACTTTCGCGTGGTGGTGGCGGTGAAACCGACGATCGTGAGCAGCGCTTCGTTCGTGAACGTGAACTCTTCTTTGGCTGACTGCAGCGACATGAGGATGGTCTCAGAAGGGAGCAGATACTCGGTTGCAAAGCACCGCGAGAAGTCGCGCATCGGATGACACACATCAGCAGTTCCTGTCAGATCTGACGTGAGGCCCTTGAGCATGGTGACGGGGGATCGTAAATGGCAAAAGTCGTTATTCTCGAGAAGAGCAGAAAGGAAAATGAGTGCTGCGCGCGAACAGTGTGAACCCATAGCATCGAATGGTATGGTCCATGTTATTCGATGCTACAGAGTTCAGTGTCAATACAATACCGTATGGGATTCACACTGAACGCTGTCACGCTCGAGCCACCTCGTTGATTGTTGACTATACCTTCCAAACGTGTGACACTGTCACACGTTTGGAGGGTATAGTCAGCAGTCAACGTGTGGTGTGTCACCGTGACAAGCCACAAATTGTGTCAATCTGGACATGGTGGCCCTTGTCCAGAGTGCTCACGCGCACTGTGCGCGTGAACATATGCGCGGCGCAGATGTCGATTGATTTGATAACGTTGAGGCTTTTTGTAGTGCACTTCCTTTTGCAAATAATTTTTCTCATGTCCTCACCAATTGTTTATGGTGGACCACACACTCCTCCGCCGCCTCCGTGTCCTCCTTCTGTCATCGATCATTCCCTATGTTGACAGCTCTTATCCCACCGCTAAGTTTATCGTAACGATGAGAATAACAGAAAACAATCAAGAAAAGAAGAGAGCAAGAACACTTCTGCTTTTGCTCTTGAGTGACTCGTGTCAATAACCAACTCCCGCACTCTCTCTCTCGTAAGTTCCGTTTATTCGAAAGTAGGAGCTCCCAAATCCCACGGCAAGGGCATTGACCGTGGAGGGTGCGACATGTATATTGGCTTGGCATGGAGAAGTTGAAACTCTTTATTTCGGTTTTCAGTTTGCACAAAGGATACACTAGGTCGGTTGAAGTGATCGGAACCCAGAGGGCTCCCATCCGCCTACGTCTCGTCCTCTAGTTTAAGTAATGATCAGTGACTTACGTTGCAAACCGCTTCCTGCTACCGCGCGGGGGGGTCTGGGTCGGTACGTGGTCGTTTGTTGGCGGTCGGCTCACTACCAGCAGTAGTGTCTTCGACGCTCGTGGCGGTGATAGATTGGACGTGAAAATGTGCATCCTCAAGCGCACGCAGGATCACATCCCGGTAGCAACGCGGATTGCACAGCGTGTACTGCGCCTCCATCCAGTTTGCCACATCTTCCGCCTGCGAAGTAAGCGTGATGCCGCTTTGTTCGGACGACCGCAAGCCCGCGGCGGAATGCTCAAGTGCCTCCTTCCTAAATTCCCACTTCCGGGTGTTGGTGTGCTGTTCACGCGCCAGCAAGACGAGTACCTTGCGGCACATCCGCGCAGCGACCGCATCGGCCTTGGCGACCGGAATAGAGATGTACGTGGAGCCAACGTGAAACTTGATCTCGCAATCGCGGTCGATGTGGACCGCCGTCTCGAAGGTGATATCTGATACTGTTTGCGTTATGTACTCGTAGCGAGCGACGCGTTTGACGGTGGTATTCGAGCCGCTGATTGTGAGCAGCGCCTCGTTCGTGAATGTAAACTCGTCCGTGGTTGACTGTAACGACATGAGGATGGTCTCAGACGGGAGAAGATGCTCCATTGCCAGGCAGCTCGAGAAGTCGCGAATCGGATGGCACACATCACTAGGTCCCGTTAATTTCGACTTGAGGCCCATGGTGACGGAGGGTTGCAAACGTTGTAAACGATACTCGTACGCTGTCGTGGAGAGCAGAATTACACCAGTGCTTGCGTGCTTTGTGCAGTGCAAATGGGGAAATGTTTCTGTAAGAAGACGCGACGGATGTGACCACTGGTCACTGGCCACTGTCCAGTGATGAAAGAATGAAAGAACCATTCCCACACGATCCGAACCCAAATGGAGGACAAATTGTACCCAATCAGCGTTTGAGTAGAGGCAAAACTAACGCTATTAACGGGATTTGCTGCAGGTTGGCATGTATTTCAGGAAATACCGGTACAGTCTATGTGTGTGTGTCTCTCTCTCTCTGCTCTGTAGATTCCCGTATCAGTGACTATAATATGTGTAGTTAATCACTACACATCATTTTTGATCAACTGAAAAATTCCATGCTGTCCAAGCTCGGTCCAGTTGGGTAGGTAAGAGAGACAGCCCATAAAAGCGTGACGTGGCCAGCCCCCACGTTCAAGCGGAAGGAATCTGGCATGTGAATGCACTCGAGTAACCAGTAGTGTCGAGGCTATTGAGCATTTGGTGCATCCACTCGACAGCAAGCGCGATGACGCGCATTAATAGTAGTCGTGGGTATTGGTCTCAGCATGTGCTTGTGCGTGCATTGACCGTGGTGCTAGCGATCACGGCCCCAGTCTCCGCAATGGCCGATCCTCCGGCAAGGCAGCTTCGTTCACAGGCGCTCTCGACGACTACGTCCACCCCGCTGACTCGACTCGACAGCGGGCTTTTCCTCACCACCGTGACGCTCAATGGAAAAAAACTGAAGATGGCCGTGAGCACGCGTACGGCGGAGATCTGGGTCAAATGCGACGTGTGGGGGGGAACGGCCTGCGCAGCGGAGACGATTGCCGAGACGACGGATGACTCGTACCTGCGGTCGATGGACCTGACCGAGTACAGCCTGGATAGTTTCGACAGCGCGACAATTGGTGGGCTGGACTTTGTCGACGGGTTCATGAACGTGGCGTTCGGCGAGGTGGCGGGTCTTGGTGATGGCGCCCAAGGCATTCTCGGGCTTGCCTACGGGACCTCAGCACTGTTTAGTGACGGCCTGCTGGACCGCATCTCACTGCAGATCGACGCGGCCGATGGTGCCTCGACCATGACGTTCAACGGTGTCGATGCCTCGCTCACCAAGAAGAGCGCGTATGCTACGGAAATCAAATTCCTCACCGGGGCCGATGGCGCGTGGGGGCTCTCGATGACGCGCTTCTCTCTGTCCATGGCGGATGGCAGTGAGGAGGTATCCCAGGCAGTGAGCGGGACTGCGTACCTGGACCCGAACGTGCCCTGGCTCGGCATCGATACCGCCACGATGGAAACCTTTGGTCGTCGGGTTGCCACGGCGTGTACGCTCGTGGATGATGCGTATTATACCTGCGACGCGTCCGTGACGCTGCCCCGCCTGACATTGACCTTGGGGTCGTGGGAATTCTACCTCGAGCCTGAGGACTACACAGAGACGGTGGTCGATTCGTCGCCTCAGCAGGTCAAGGTGCTGCTGTCGAACGCTGCCAGTGAGCAAGGCCAGTGGGTGCTGGGGGCGCCGTTCATGCGCAAGTTTTACACCTCGTTCAGTACCGGTACGCGTAATACCATTACGCTCTATTGTGACGAGGAGAAGACATGTGCGACCGCGAAGGAGCCCTTTGATGGAGATGTCGAGAAGGAGGGCAATAAGGGCGACGTGGGCTCGAGCGGCAAGTACGACAAATATTTCGACCCCAAGAACGAGTACGGCGACTACGGCTCCGATTACGGCGCCATAGACAGCATCGAATCGGGATCGGACGGCCCCCCGATGGGTACTATTCTGACAATATTTATGATCTGCGCTCTCGTCGTGGCTGCCGCCATCTTGACTCGGCGATGGTGCTGGCCGATGATGCCGTGTCGCAATCGACGACCCATTCCAGAGGTCACATTTGTGAGTCCAGCACAGAGCCCCCCAGTGCGCCATGAACGATGGTGACGCAGTGCGTCAGCAATAGCAATTGGCAGCAGCAACCATGAACATGACGCAGGATTGTTTGTCGTGTAGTATCACAATATCAGTAGTTGACCACGCTGACGCTGCATCTGCTATGGTGACTGGTGCGATGGACGTCAGCGGAATCAACGGTAGTGATGGGTCCCACAATATTGCGGTGGCTATTGCTGTTCAACCAGATTCGATAGACGCCAACCGATCCAGGAAGTCGACGCAGCGACTAGTGGAAACAGAGTCATGGTGGTGGTGACTCACCACCATGACGTAAGGGAGAGCGAACAGATGCTGCACCCACACAAAAACAATGAAAACTAGAAATTGAAGAGACCGACTGGTTCAAACTCTCGTGCGAGACGCCTTAGTTCTCTTTGATACGGGATATCGACACCACAGGGTCAAGTCGTGAAGCCCAAGCCGGGTCACTATCGAATACCACCACATAAAAGCAACACGATTGCTGTTTGTCCGCCGTACTGGTCGAATTACTTTGATACACGCGCGTATGTCTGACACCAGTATTTCTTCAACGCTCTGCTTTCGATACCTGAGGAGGTAATCGACCACGCCGTCCGCATATTCCTCGAATAATGTGAATTGACGGCTCGACACCTCTGTCTGCGACCTACGTTTGACCTTTGTGACTGGAGTCCTTTGTAATCGTGTGGTCAGACTCGGGGTGGAGGGCACAAACTCACATTGTCCAGACCGGATGTATGATGAGCACACAACCCGTTTCGATAATATGGCGCTCAACAGCGTGGCCCACGGACTGAGAGATCGTGGCGATTAAGCTCCGGATCAAGGTGCCATCGTCTACCGCCGTTGCATCCTGCAGTACAAATGGAGTTTATTGATTCGCGTTCTGGTGAGATAACAAACCCTTGTGTATCTCCACTCTCCTTCCATCGACCGATTTCTTCATAGGCGAGGTCTTCAGTCTCAACTACTCCCAACAGAACGATCCATGCTTACAGCAGATTTATGGTTCTTGCCCATGGGTATCACTCGGGATATTTAGAATGTTCACGGTTGATGACGCGGTAGTGACGCCTCACCATGAGGGCGTGACAGATGATCGATCGATTACAAATTAAATCCGCTCCTGATCAAGTTTCGATGATAGAAAATGATATCAGGCGCATCAGTGAAGCAAAGAGAGCAAAGCAAACGTGTTGGTCTCATTGTGGACTTGTTATCGTACTACGTAGCATCCTAATAGTTGGAAGCCTCCGTGTCAGCTCTTGGCACTCACCCCGGCCACCAAGGAATTTTCGATGGCCTGCTTGCGATACCCCGTTACGAACTGGCCAAGCCCGTGAACAAACTTGTCGACGCGTTCAAATTCGTGTTTCACCGTGGGCGTGATTTGGGTGACCGCCGACCATTGCAGTTGAGTCACCGGCTGTGTCGCACTGTGCAAGGATTCGTTTTGCGGGAGCTGAATCACCGTCCATTCATTGCGGGACACGGTTACCCCTGTCAACTCAACGCCCGCCACATACGTAGGCTGAGTCCAGAACGAGCCCAGGATGACTACACGGTCCGTTTCCACGATTCGACGGATGGCGCCATGACCCCCTACTTTCGCAACGATACCGTTGTAGTCGATCGTATTTGTGAAGCTCATGACGACGATACCGTCAATCTCCACCGAATCCTGCAACAACAACAACAACAACAGCAACAGCGACACTGCCACTAAGTCGGCTGTCTTACTGACCACAGCATTCTCAAGGGATGCCCATTGCCGTACCTCTTCACTTTCCGGATTGTTCTCCCACTTCGGTGAGCTCATGTACTTCCATACCGCCTCGGCCGTCTCGGTCACAGCAAATGGAACGACCAGTGCTTCCTGCAGCTTCACGGTCATGCCCAGGGGTCTCGTTGGGGTGAATCGAACGTCTTTAAAGGACGACGTGACAGTGGCAAAGCGGCTATCGGTAAACGCGGCATCCACGCCCGAGTACATGTGCGGAAGGCTGTCCATGAGCTTACGACAGATCGCCCAGTTATGCAGTGACCCAGACGGCGACCCGGACCGAGACTCGCCACGCGTGGACCGGATCGCCGTGGGAGTGTTGAGGATATCCTGTAGGCATGCGTTGCAACCGCCATGAGTGAGTTTTGATCGTCCACGAAAGCAAGAGTGACATGTCCGTTTGTTTGATCGACTTACCTCGACTCTGATTTTCTGTCGAAACAAACGCTGGATCCCGTTATTGACCCGCAATTGCTCGCGCAGAAGGCGCTTCAAGCGTGCGTTCTCGGCTTCCGCGCGACGGCGTTGCGCATACTGCTGGCTGGCCGCTTCGCGCCAGTTTGGCAGCACGCCCTCACCGGTCAGCATCAGCACGGGCGTCAGTCGGATCCCCTTTGAAGCCAGCGCATCGGTCGCCCTCTTCTCCTGTGATTTGCGCGATTGGCGTCTCCATTCTGCGCGCTCGTGGAGATACGCGACCTGGTCTTCCAGTTGTCCAGCTTCTTCACGAAGAGCCACTAACGTCTGCCGCAATCGGACGCGGCTCTTGTTGACGGCTTTGGTTTGGGATTGACTGGGTGTGACTGCCAACAAACGTGAGGGCAGCCCTCCGCTCTGGCCTGCGGTCGTGGTCGTGGCGAATGGCAACGGCTTGATTGACTGATATTCCCATGACTTCGCTGGTTGAGTGAGGTGATGCGTCGCATGTTGGAGCGGTGGCTCCTCCTCGCTATCGTCGTCCAGGAACTCGAGCACGGCTCGCAGCAGGTCTGGATCCGAGTCCAAGCAGGGCAACACGGGCAATGCGGTGTCATGAAGCCCGTACTCCATCGCAACCGATTCAAGCGATGAGTAGTGAGTCAGAGGCGGCTCAATAATGGGATGAACCCAGAGCTGCCGCGAATTTAATCTGCTCCAAACAGACTCATGCTGAGAGGTTGGAGCTTCGGGTACTGTACATCGTGGGTACGTATCATTTTTGTCAATAATGACAGGGAAAGATTTTGATAACCTTCAGGATCGCATTGTCTATCATAAACTTTGAAGTATGTAGCGCATGGCTAAATGTACTAACTTGGAAACGCAAGCCTCTCTAGCATTGAAATCCTCCATAAATTGATGTATATCCGGCAGTGCTTATTGAATGCCTTTTGCTGTTGTCACCTTGAGCTTGCAACTACATCACGAAGGACTCATCAATTCGTGTCGTAAACATGGAAGGTCTCTCGTCACAGGCGCATCCTGCCGCCAATAACGTGCCCCATCCTGGGCGGCACTTTATAATTATCGGCCTGATGAAGAAGCATTCTTGTTTCAGAACGACCTTAATACATGGAGGATTTTCAGATTCGCGACCTTGATGAGCCACACTGCGGGGTATGGTGGCACGAGTTCCAACTCGTGTTCGCGTATGCTTACAGTCCACCGCCCACAGACCTTTGTACGCCTCATGCTCATTTAATCGTGGTCAATTATTGGTTCTACTGGAGCATTTCGTCACCGAGAATGAAATATGTGTGGCACCTCTTCCTCTATGGACGCTCAAGCAGGTCTCCGCGTTTACCTACAGTGCAGAGCAGCTCCTCCCCAGTTCCTATAAAATCTGCAAACGCGTTACGCAGCTACCTGATCCAGAAGACTTGTATTCCTCGTTTTGACGACTGATACCTTATCACGTTGGCACGGAGTGTGGTTGCCGCACGCGATGGTGACTATAATACATGTCTTCTCGCATGGTGCTTATTCGAGTCTCGATTCTCACCGCATTCGGAAACGCGAATGGACCTAAAACCGGTTTCTATGCAGTAATCGACTGGTAGTCTTTTATAAAGTAGTCTACGGTAACATCTCTCCATGCCCTAGCCCTTTTTTAAACTCACCTACCCACCCACCCACTACCTAGCCTTCCCAAAACCGGTATGATACCAATACTATTAGCGCTTATATTCAGGACATTACTGTACAGCACGAAAACACCTACCCCTTTTCTGACTCAATACCGGTATGTAAACGGTATATGTCGATAGCGCTTTAATAAAGTGGTAACGGTACACAGCGGGTAACACCTAGCCCTTTTGCACACCTAACCAATGTCATAACCGGTTTTGGTTCAGTTTGGGCGTCGGTATTGTCCGTCTCGTTGTTGAAGTCTGGCCGCTGCTGTTGACCTCTCAAAAGGTTGAGACGGCTCGATATCTCTCCAAAGCAGCGATGCAGCCAGCAGCTTGGGGTGCCGCATATCGGACCGCACCACGCCACGCACAACCTGGATGGAGCTCCCCACAGCAGCCTCATCACTCACGCAGCCGCCGACGCATGGCGGAGTGGGGTATCCTTCAACAGGCCACGACCTCATCTGCCCTGCAGAAGTCAACGCGACTGGTCTGGCGCAACAGGTGCGCCGCGTCTCCAAATCTCTCTTCCTCTCTCTACCGCACTGACGAGAATACAGTGTATTCGTTGCATGTCTCCCATCCAAGTAGCATTTGCTCGCGGGGGCTGAGGACTGCGCATGACTATACTAGCTGCACTGATGCAGACAAAGAAGGCGATGGATGATCGGTGCAGAGAACCCCTCGCAAGCGTCACAGCTCCAGCATGAACACGTGGGATCCTTCGGATCGCGATCCATGAAGCGTCACAGTCGTGGATATTGGCGCTGGTGTGGAGGCCGCGTATTCTGGGCGCGCCGCTCGTACAGATCCGACAAGCCAAGTACGGGCCGTCGTCGTACAATGACCATCACCAGCAGATCGTCTTTGTGTTTGGTGTTGGCGCCAGTGGAGTGGAATATCTGCAACCGATCAATGCAGGAACGCTTACGTAGATGGCATTTTATTGGCAATGTCTCGCGGGGTTCTTCAGTCGCGGTGCTCTTTTGTTCGACTGCCCCATGCTTTGCTGGCTTGATATTCAATCCCTTCCGGATCAAACTTCGATCGTAGAGAACGTCAGGCGCGTCAATGAAGCGAAGAGAGCAAGACAAACGAGTTGGGTCCCATTGTAAACGTAGGGTATATCGTTTCCTAGTGTTGGAAGCCTCGTGTCAGCTCTTGGCACTCACCCCAGCCACCAAGGAATTTTCGACGGCCTGCTTGCGATGCCCCGTGATATACTTGCCAATCCCGTGAACAAGCGTGTTGACACGTTCAAATTCGTGTTTCACCGTGGGCGTGATTTGGGTGACCGCTGACCATTGCAGTTGTGTCGCGGGTCGTGTCACACTATGCAAGCATTCGTTTTGTGGGAGCTGAATCACAGTCCACTCATTGCGGGACACGGTTATCCCTGTCAATTTGAGGCCCGCCACATGCGTGGGCTGAATCCTGAACGAGTCCAGGATGACCACACGGTCTGTTTCCACGATTCGACAGATGGCGCCATGGCCCCTGTATTTCACAGCGATACCGTTGTAAACGATTGTAGTCGTGAAACTCTGGATGACGTTGCCGTCAATCTCCACCGAATCCTGCAACAACAACCACAACAACAACAACAGCATCAAACCGGCACTACCACTCAGTCGGCTGCCTTACTGAATCACAACGTTCTCAAGGGGTGCCCATTGCCGTACCTCTTCACACTCTGGATTGTTCTCCCACTTCGGTGAGCTCATGTACTTCCATACCGCCTCGGCCGTCTCGGACACCCCAAATGGAACGACCAGTGCTTCCTGCAGCTTCACGGTCATGCCCAGGGGTCTCGTTGGGGTGACCCGGACGTCTTTAAAGGACGACGTGACAGTGGCAAAGCGGCTATCGGTAAACGCGGCATCCACGCCCGAGTACATGTGCGGAAGGCTGTCCATGAGCTCACGACAGATCGCCCAGTTATGCAGTGACCCAGACGGCGACCCGGATTGAGACTCACCATGCGTGGACAGGATCGCCGTGGGAGTGTTGAGGATATCCTGTAGGCATGCGTTGCAACCGCCATGAGTGAGTTTTGATCGTCCACGAAAGCAAGAGTGACATGTTCGTTTCACCGACTTACCTTGACTTTGATTTTCCGTCGAAACAGACGCTGGATCCCGTTATTGACCCGCAATTGCTCGCGCAGAAGGCGCTTCAAGCGTGCGTTCTCGGCTTCCGCGCGACGGCGATGCGCATACTGCTGGCTGGCCGTGGCTCGCCAGTTTACATGTACATCACCATCACCGGTCTGCAGCGTCAGTCGGATCCCCTTTGTGGCCAGCATATTCGTCGCTGTCTCCTCCGGTGATTCGCGCGATTCGCCTCTCCATTCCGTGCGCTTCCGGAGGTGGGCAACCTCACCTTCCAGTCGAATGGCTTCTTCGCGGAGAGCCGCCAACGCGCGCCGCAATCGGATGCGGCTCATATTGACGGATTTGGTTTTGGATTGACTGGGTGTGACTGCCAACAAACGTGAGGGCAGCCCGCCGCTCTGGCCCATGGTCGTGGCCGTGGTCGTGGAGAACGGTAACGGTAACGGCAACGGCTTCATTGACTGGTTTTCGCCTGCCTTCGCTGGTTGATTCAGGTAATGCCTCGCATGATGAAGCGGTGGTTCCTGCTCGCTATCGTTGTCCAAGAACTCGAGCGCGGCTCGCAGCAGGTCCGGATCCGAGTCCAAGCGGGGTAACACGGGCAACGCGGTGTCAAGATGGCCGTACTCCATGGCAATCGTGAAGGCGATGAGTGAGTCAGAGGTTGGTAATGAATGAGCGCAGTGCTGGGTGAAAGCGTAAATGAACGTTTCCCTCATCCTCCGCCTGCCGGTCTCGCGATTAGTTTGACGCGATTGTAAGAAGCAATTAATTAATTTTCTTTCTCTTTCGGTGGAGATGTTGGAAGCGATCTGCTATTATTATGCAGTGCGAACCACCGTTTGCTCCTTGCATCCTCTGAATACATACAAGCTCAAAGTGAGCCAGGAAGGATGCAAGGACTCATCAACTCCAGACGTAAACATGGGGATTGTCTCATGTCACAGGCAGTGGCGTGAGACTTTGGATACAGTACCATAGTAGCGCTAGCGCGACCCATCATCATCCGTGGTAGGTGGCATTGCCACCCACGACGGATGATGATATGTATATTCACAATAATGCCACGGTGGCATTATTGTGAACATGTTAACCGCCATGATTCAGAACGGCGTCATTGCATGAAGTATGTCTGCTTGTCGACCTTGGCATCCATTCTATGGGCCATGGTGGCAATATTTCCATCTGGTGGTCGATTGGTTTTACAGTGCGAGACCTACAGATCTACTGCAGTATGCTGCGGATTTCAAATGGATAATCGTGGTCTATCTTTCGGTTCTACTGGAGCATTTTGTCACTGCGAATGAAGTACTCGTGGCACATCTCCCTGGATATCTACAGACCTGATCAGCGAGTTTGCCGTTGGACAGATAGAAGTTCCTACAAAATCTGAGGGATTTACCCACCTGTCAGTTCGGTCAACCCAAATTCGGCGATCAAGGTACAGTATTCTTGCAGTACCCTGATTGCGAAGCCCCGTGTTGCTCCGCGTCACGCGTAAACCCGTGGAAGTGTACGAACTGGTGTTTCGCTGGCGCCATTTCAATCACCAACGCCATGGAGCATCTGAGTCAACGCTGATCACTGTACATCATGCGCGACGGGTGCCAAGAATAGTGCTTGGTAGGCTCTGAATGACGGCCCATTTCGTGGAGTGAACAGCTACTCCATTCAAGGAGAAGCCCGACCGTTGCTAGTAGCAACGGTATCGTAGCTTGCTACGACAGGACCACTAGTGTGTAGGCGATGACCTTTCGATTCGCGTCCACCATGCGGCAAATGAAGAGGTACGCCGCAGGAGCAATGAAAACAACATTCCTGGCCTCAGGTACCACGGGCAAGTTACAGCCTTCCTCACAAGAGTCCGCGAACAGGACGTTGTCCCTCCAGCAGACCCTTACAGCAGATCATCCAGTCGTGGAGCGATTCGGATCGCGACTCGCCACGTGGCGCGTGTTGACGCGTTTGGGCTTGCTCAAATGGAGTAGAGGCCGTTCGATGTTGAGCGCGCGGACAATGCACCGGTATCGCTGGGGACTGTAGCTGTGGCTGTGACCAACTCGACTGGAAGTAGAGTCCAGTCGAGTCGTGCACTGGTGGAAGGCTTCTTCACGATACCTCGCACGATGCTCATTTTGCTCATGATTTGGATAGGTGACCAACCAACCGTGATATACCTACGTCATACAGGAAACAGTTTCATTTTCATCTATCTCTAGCGCGACCAATTTGAGCAGTGCTCACTCTGGCTGGCAATCAGCGACTTTGTCGGCACATTTAAGCGATAGAGCAAAGACATCGATCCGCGTCCGGCCCGTGGGTATAATGCAGCGTGCTGTTCGATTACGAGCTATTGTGCATGCGGCAATCAATACAGACTCACGGGGCACCAAGGAAGTCTTCTTGGAGCTGTCACCACGGCTGTACTGCGTCGTCTGGGTCGCTATATTGCTCGTAAGCATCTTGAACGCCCTTCTGGCGATGACACTCAGCACCATTTACTACTACGGAATCACGATACAGGATGGATACTTGCTTGAATGG
This sequence comes from Pythium grandisporangium, assembly GCA_023336285.1. Classification (NCBI taxonomy): domain Eukaryota; phylum Oomycota; class Peronosporomycetes; order Pythiales; family Pythiaceae; genus Pythium; species Pythium grandisporangium. Next base: position 26,383 of record JAADWT010000171.1, read on the forward strand.
GTCAACCTGCTCCCGTTGAGCAACATCCGCGTCGTGCTCGCGCTCTACATTGGCACCGCGCTTTACTATTGGAAACTCGTGGTCCAGCTCACTGTGGCATCCATTCGGGGCAGAGAACTCACGTTTCCGAGAGCATACGCCAACGAGGAAGAGTTGGCGCGCACCATGTCGACGCTTCCTCTCACTGTGCGTCATTTTAGCTGGCGATACTTTCGCCACATCGGGCAAATGCTCTTGGCGTACAAGCAGTGGTTTGAGCTGACGGAGAAGGGCTTTGAGCGCATCTTCCTTCTTCGAGAAACTATGGAGGTCGTGACACAGACGTACCAGGCTTACAAATGCAGCACCCTCATCGATCAGGCGTGGATCAATAACTTCTCGGTCGCCGTGCTCACTTTCAATTGCTGGCTCGCCCCCGTGATCCACGCGCAGACCCACACCAGTCCGGCCGTGCAGCGCTTCTTCTTGCTCGCCAGCGACGTGATCCTCGATTGCACCTCCACTGTCGTGGTGCCCTTCTTCATCGCGGCCACCACCGTTGCCGTGTTCATCCAGAGCACAGTCCAGCAAACCACGACAACGGGCGGCTCAGTCCAGTACGCGTTTGATCCACCCTACGACGACCAGTTTCTCATTTCACTCATTACAGGTGGGCAGCAAATCTTGGTGCTCACGTGGTTCGATGTGGTCACCAAGCTGCTGCCCTTCACGTCCATGGCGAGCTGTCTGGCCCACCTCATGACGCTCGTGCGTCGTCGCCGCCTCCGCAGGCGTCGGTGCCACGTCAGTCCCCACTCCAACAGCTCCTGCAGTAGTCGTTGGCGGTCCAGCGACATTGGTACCGCTGTCACGAATACCGACATCAGCGCCAATAGCAAGGGCGCTGCCTTAACTACCACGGATTTGACTCGCAGAGACTCGATGGAAACCTGGGCCCAGCGAATAAAGACTGATCAAACGAAGGCTGGCACCCCCACACGCATCCGCCACTTCGTACCAAAACTCCTGCTTCCTCTTGCCAAGCATATCCGCGGAAGACATGTCATGCCATCGCCACGACCACGGAAACGACTCAAGGCCCGTGCCAGTATCGTGATCGTGTCTCGCACTTGGGCAAAGGCCATTGTTCCCGAGCAAGATGCCCAAGACGCCCCCCGAGGCCCCGACACGACGACTCTCGTGACAAAGTTTAGCTCTACTACTGATCCGCCCCCGAGTACGCAGACTCCGCAGCAAGAGCAATCGCCGCACCAGAGCATCGCGTGGTATAGCCAGTCGCGATGGTTTTCGTATATCACTCGCGCCTTCAAGGCCACGCTCTCGGTACGCACCATACACGGGATCTTCATCATCTGGGGCATGGTCGTGCTTGGGTTGCATCTGCAGGCGCTATATGTGAGCGAGCACACCCCTGTGGCAGCCAGCCAGGGCTGCAAATCTAGCTCACGCCCCTGGCTGGTCTCACAGTTTTCGTGCACCATATTGGAGATCAATTGCCACTTGAGAGGGATCACGGGCGCTGCCCATGAAGTGGATGCCGCCCTGCGTCTGGTGGATCCCGGCGGACTCAGCTCACTCATCATCGCGCACTGTCCAGACCTTCAGATTCCGCCACGCGTGCAGACACTGCGAAACCTTCTGAGCTTTGAAATCACAAACGTTAGTCATTTGCACTGGGGAGAAGACGCCGAGTTACGGGACGATGTGACGCCGTCCATCAAGATGGTCAGCATGGTTCGCACCAATATGACGATGTTCCCCCATGGATTGCAAAGCCTCGCGCTCCCGCACGGGCTACGTGACATCTCCATCGCCGGCTCGAATCTCACCACCCTGTCACCCAACGTGGAGTCAGAATGGAAGCGCATGGTGAGCATAGTCATCGAACGCACAGAGATTCATGACGTCGCTCACTTCCTCGCCGGAATTCGTCCCATGCGACTCTCTCTCATGGACAACGGCATCACCCATATTGACGATGATATCTTCGCCGATAGTCGCTTCACAGTCCTCTCGATCGCTAAGAACCCGATCTCGCGATGGCCTATGAGCATCGGAAACGTGGATCAGCTCCAGAAACTTCTCATGGAATACACGGCGATTGCCGATCTGCCCAAGTGGCTAGTGGATGAGGGCCAGCGGCGAGCAGACAGGAAGGAGGAATTCATTACAATCTCGGCCGGTGGTAGTCCGTTCTGCGACAGTCAGGCAGCCACGGGCGTCTCGTGGCCTGGCCTCATCGTTGACTGTCGCCGAAAGATGGACGTGGAGATCGAGGCGTACCCGATGACGTTTAGCCTCGTCAACCGCCAGGTGAACGGCGACTGAGGCGATCAGTGACGCCGTGAGCTGGGATCCAGCGCCCACGTATTTCTTTTTTGTAGCCTCGCCCAGTAGATAGTTGAAGCTCATGAACTGCTTGCTGGTCACTACACTGATCAACAACCATCGAACCGTACTCATTCACATTGTCAGCGCGTTCCTCAATGAGACAACGGATGTTCCAGTCGACGCTACCATTTCTGGCTGGCAATGCCTGCCAATTGTGCCCCCCCCCTCCCCCCCCCGATATGTATTGGCCTGACGTTATCCTCACTGGATCAAGTGCACACGCGAGGCTGCAGCAACAAGTTGTCGATCATTTGTTGGCTGTAGGAGAATTCAAAATCGAGGTGGGGCAGTGCGTAACGAGCCAACTCCTCACTTGAAGCGCGGCTGCCCACCGTGACCCTGTCCGCGATACCCTTGTAAATGTATACGCGACGGCAGCACTGCACTTGCACGAGTGGGGTACAATTACCACTGAGTGATCCATCATCGCGGCCAACGTTGCGCATCCGAATCCAGCCGTCCTCCTGCGCAACCACGCCGTCCAAAGAGGGGAGCATCGATGGGATCTGATCAATGTACATACTCGACACGATCAAGGGCGTCGAGCCATTTCCTGTGAATCGACAGGCTGCTCGCTTGCCACGCAGTTCCACGTTCATCATACCCAGCGTGGCCGCAGCCGTGAACGCCGCCATCACTTCATTCTTGTTGGCTTTCAGTTCGTTCTACGGAATCAAAGACAGTAGCGACGTCAGGTCACTCATGAATCACTGTGAGAAAACAAAACTAGACACTACAATAAAGATAGCCACAGGTACATCATACCTGCTGAAAATTAAAGATTTGACCCTCGGTGCGACGAACGGTGGCCTCCCAGACCGCGGCCTCGACTCGATGCAGTGCAAAGGGGACCACCCAGCTGACAGTCACGTTGACCGTGACGATAGCTCGTGCTCCCCCAGGCTGCACGTTTAGCGGTGACACGTGAATTCGTCGGTAGGACAGCGGTGTATCTGTGGAGAACGGCGGCGCCGAGAAGATAACCGCGCTTTGGTACTGCAGGGTGGCGACGCGAGCCAGCAGGGCCGCATCGGTCATGAACGGACTCTCTGTATTCCATCGTGCCCATGCCATGCGTTGCGAGCCCACAAGACGCTCCCGCAAGCGGCGAGCAATCTGTTCGGTAAAAAAAAAATCAAAACAATCCGTAAATAATCATCATCAGGCACCCGATTCGACGGTCATTTATGCGAAACGAGCAGCCCATCGTGCATACCTCGGGACGAGGTATTCGTTGGAGACACAGGGACAACCCATGGCCGATATCTCCATACTTGAGCACGGCAGCGCGAAGCTGCGCATTCTCGTCTTCAGCCGCGAGTCGTTGCTGCTTCTGTCGCTCGGCGATTTGCTGCCATGCCGAGGCCGCACTATCGCGCTCGTCCTTGTCGTGGGCACTGCCTCGCAGCACCTCCAGTGTGCGTGTGAGCGCCTCTGCGTAGGCGCGCAGATCTTCCAGCTGCTCCTTGGGGCGGTACCGCCCACTGCGCTTCGTGGTGCGTGCGCTGGGAATACTCGTACATGCCGCGCCACTGGCACTACTACCAGAGCTAACGGCAAGCGATGGTGATGACGATGGCGATGGCGACGGCGCGGGTGAAGACACGATCGTGGCGAGCGGAGAGGAGCTGCCGAGCGCGTCGATCATGGCCAGCGCCTCACGCATCGTCTCCGGGTCATCCTCCAGCACCAGCTCGTCAGCCACTTCCCACTCCATTTCTTGTTTGGTTTGTAATGCAAAGTCCAGATTGGACAGCACATGTATTGCACAAATTCCGTATAACAAAGGGGTGGGTGGAACCTGGCGGTCGATATCACATAACAGAGGGGGCTGGAATCCCGCACTGGGAAGTTACCATTATGATGCTGGTCGATGAAAATGGGCAACCGAATTGAAACAAGCATGCGGAGACAGCTGAGCGTCTTGCAACTCGGAACGACTCGCAAGACAATGCGTTTTGGCCGATGCACGATGTCACTCA
>JAADWT010000172.1:0-30661 GCA_023336285.1 Pythium grandisporangium
CGTTACTTCCTGGTGGTGGAGAGGGCAGATCGCCACCTGGGAATGGAGGCACCCCGCCGTCCTGGCTTCCTGATGGTGGAGACGGAATGTCACCACCCTGGCTGCCTGGGGATGGAGGCACCCCGCCGTCCTGGCTCCCTGATGGTGGAGACGGAATGTCACCACCCTGGCTGCCCGGGTATGGAGGCACCACGTCGTCATTACTTCCTGGTGGCGGGTACGGCATGTCGTCGCCCTGGTTGCCTGGATGCATGCCTAGAGCAGTAGTTTTTTCAACAACCGCTGTTCGAAGGCGGCGGGCTGCGCTGTCCTCGCTGGCTGACACGAAATCAGTCGAGACGGTGACCGCGATTGCCACGAGTAGGAAGAGTTTACGGACGGACATCATCTTGGCTACGAAGGGTAGGATGTCTGAGGATGTGGATCGTGTACTGTTGAGAGGGCGGATGTTGGGAGGATAGGAAATCCAGAAATGAGGTGGGCAGTCTGCTACGACGCAGTTCCCGATAAAGCTCGTCGATTCTACTGGGAGGGGCCTTCCGCTGTGACCTCAAGAGTATCACACATAGATTGGATGTTGGAGCCTCCCTTCCATTATTGGTCACGTCGCGGTTGAAATGTCGTATGGCGATCGGTCCATGATAAGCCAGGGTGGCGGTGTCGTAGCGTGATAACGAACTGGATCAAGGTCTGCGAAAAATAGCAGGCGGTGGACAAGAATGGCTCGTGGATAGTTACGGCTGATAAAGTTTCGCGGAGCACGGTACAGCCCACCGTATATAAATTGATTGTATTTTTTTGAGTGGGGTGGGAGAGTGTCAAAAATGTGAGCCGGTCTGAATCTGAGTTACTGAACACAGGGTGGATCGTGGCGTGGCGGCCACCAATGGCAGATGGCTACCACGCCACAGCCCCCTTTGTGGTGTGCATTTTACTGGATATTTGGCATGTGGGTAATACAGTGTGCTCAAGTAGTTGAACACAAACGCAGCATGGTCCCATAAGACTGATCAACTATACTGTAGTACTGTATCGCTCAGAGTGATACTCGATAGACAAGGCCTCAGATAAATGTACAGCCCGAGTGAGCAAAGGTCTGCAGCATGCGACCTTTACGGTGCACTCAACTACTCTGCTCTGTGTAATCTCTGTCAAGCAGCAATTCTCGAAACATACCCAGCCGCGCAATTCAATCTAGAGTCTCCAGTACTCGTAGTTTGCATCAGACCTCCTGTGCACCCTTCAGCTTCAACGACCGTCACTCTCGAAGTTGTTTGAACGTCTTTCAAAATCGATGGGTAAAATTAAACGACTTATGACCTCATGACCTCACGACATGTCCTTACGACACAGAGGAATGGCGTGCTATCGACAGATACTTGAAGCTCGTATGTGTGTGTATTTTCACACTGTACGTTCCTGAATACATGTGCCACATTATTCGGATTGTTGACACGCCCTCTCTGTACGTCCGCACATCATACAGTGTGTTTGTACCAGTGTGAGGTCTGAATCGTAGTTATCGAGTGTAAGGTCGGTTAAACGAGACTTTCGACATATAGTATATCATCTCGATCGTAAATTTCTGAATAAACCAAACCTACATAGTGGCTCCATTCCCCGAACCGACGCAACTCCCCGGCGTGGCTTCCTCCAGCTACTCCACGTCTTGACTGCCGGTTGGCGTTCACATCACTCGCAGCAGCGATTTACAGGTGTCAACACTGGAGTTGGTGGTTGGGGCACGACATCCAGGGTGTGGATAGTGCCGCCATGGTACGCCAGAGTGACGACCGAGTCAGGCGTGATAATTGACATTGGCACTGCTGGTGGCGCTTTTGCTGCGTGCCCACAAATATCGGCTCGCATGTGATGTGTAATACGTCACATGCGAGACGATAGTAGTACGAAACCCGACGCAGCTCTCGTGATCAGCGACAGCAGCAGATCTTCGAGCGAAATCGCGGGTAGCACATGGTACGACCATCTGGCCTGTATATGTGGTTTCGACCCGCACGGACAGTGTATTGGTGCAATTAGTATTATGTATGCGGTAGTTTTCTGACTCAGACTGTTGCTACTCCTGCTGACGGACCCTCGTTGGGAGCTGGTCTGGCAGTTCCGGCACGGGTGCAGGTCACTTCGGGTTGCCGGTCGGCTGCATCTAGTCCCTAGAGAGCAGTGACTACCGCAGCAATAGGATTATTTGGTTTTTCGACGTTTCCGGAGTCCGAAAGTGGCTGAGGTCCTCGTGGAGGTGTCCATTGAGTTGGGCGAGTAGGCAGAGGTCGATCGAGAGGCCCTGTTGTGAATGCTTTGTGTCTATATCCTGGTTGGCAAGCCCTGAGGACATACTGGATCGTATAGTCATGAATCGATACCAGGTACGTCCGTACCTTGGTGAGATCCGCCGCGTTCGCCGGGTCAGCCACGGTCGCTGGAGCGTTCTCCTCATTATCACGGCCTGCAGAGTTCGGTACAATCTAGCGCGTCGAATCAGATTTAATATATACACGTCGTAGGCGTGTAGACGAGTAATTTGGTTAGGAGTCGTCTGCTTCCTCAGCGTCATCGTTTCTTCCGCGTCCACGTCGATACTGTACCGCGCGTGCCAGTTTCTGCTCGAGCTGCTTGACAGTGGCCTGAAGCGCGTGGATCTCTTCCCGGCGGCGTGTAGTAGTTCTCTTCTTCCGCACCCGCGCTTCGTCGTCGTCGCTACGTTCACGCCGTTTCTGGGAGCCTTCCACTAAAGGCACTAGTGCACTAGTGCCCACAGCATCAGTTACTACACTCCCTTTACTTGTATGGCGCGTCTTGGCTAATTGCCTGTAATTCACATCAGTACGGGTTGCGTCTGCTGCTTTCTTGTGTCGAAGCAATTGCTCGTCCGTTGGGCGCGGGCCCAGCATGCATAGCGTCACGTCCGTGGCAACCCGTGCAGCTCTCTCGTAGCGCAGAACTCGCGCTTTGTGTGTCGCGCTTACGAGGTTCGGTGGGAGCATATGTGCCTCCAGTTCCTGCGCGACCAGAGCCGCCATCGCCGACGGTTCTGCTTGCTCTTCCAGGTCCTTGTGGTCTCGCATTCTGATCTGGTATAATAATGCCGTAAAAATTACGCAATCACACACAGGGATAGATAAAGGGCTGAACATATCCATATTTTTTAAAATATGGATATCTATCAATCGAGCTAATTAAAACAAATTGCGATATTACTACATTATTACTCTGTAATACAATCCACTGCTTCGCCAGTAAATGGAAAACACTTTATCGTAAAATATGTACGATTATAGTACTTACAAAATTTGTCCTCGATTCGATTTAATCGAACATTTATATTTGCCCTCTGGTTGATATTCGTAGGTCCACCCAAAGAACAGGAACACTGTACAGGAAGTAATACATGCAGGCCAAGAATCACCAACGAGGAACCACATGGCACAGGCGAAGGCGACTGCGAATGCGTCCAGCACCGCGGCTGAGGCGGTGCTGCGTGCGACGCTGGGCATGCACGAACCCTGGATGGAAGACACCGACATGGCGTTGCTCCTGGACGACTGGGACGTCGCGACAATGGCCCACGACAGCGATAGCACCACCGCCCACGCCACAGACAGCGACCCGGAAGTCCTGCTGGAGTTCAGCATCGACCAACTGCCAGCGCTCACCCATGAAAAGCCAGCACCAAGCGCCGAGCAAGACAAGACGAGGCGCCGCACCACGCCTGGCCAGCGAGCGGCCAAGAAGGGCACCGTGGCGAGGCGCAAGGACGAGATGCGCGAGCTGCGGGCGCTGCTGGAGCGTCTGCAAACGCAATTGGCCGTTGCCACTGAACACCGAGAGAATGTGCTGGCGCTCATGGCCATGGACCCGGATGGAGAAGAGCGCGGCCTGCTGTGGGAGGAAGTGGCAGCGCGCCAGTATAATGCGCGTCGTATGGCCGAGATCGAGAACGCGAGGCTGCGACTCGCGGTGCACGAGCAGGTGCCGCAACTGATCGCCAAGATGAAGGAGGGCTACCCTTTGGAGGCGCTCGTGCACGAGGGCGCGCCTTACTTGACAGCAGCTATTGGTGTGCTCGCGGGGCCGGTGCACTCGGTGCCAAAGCAGTTGCGTCGTCGGTCCTCCATCCTCGAACAGGAACAGCGGCGGCAGATTGAGATGTTGGTCGCGCAACTGCCCGATGTATTTGAAACTCCTTTCTTCCTGCAGGCACAGCAGTCCCAGCAGCAAAGCTGCCAACAGGTCGAAGTGCTGCAGGATGGAACGGGGGCCGGAGTGCTCGTTCGCCTGTCCGTCGTATGGTCCACCCCGTTCGACTTAGAACCCATCACCGAGGTGCTGTGGCAGGACCCCTTGCGTACGACGTGCCCCATCCATGAGGTAGGTGCCTACTCAAGTGGCGATATGGGTTTTCTTGCTTGTGTGTCTACTCCGGTGGTGTGGTTTCACTGCACTAGTTGTTAACGATGGGCTTTCCTTGCTTGCCAATGTGTACTTGCCGTGACAATGAGCTAGGAGGTACATCCAGATCACACTACAATCTTCTCAGTGGTAAACAAGACGTTTTCGCGAGGCAGTCATACAAATCACAGCTTCCAGGGCAGGGCCATCTCCCGCAAATTCCAATATGAGAACAGCTTTGCGATCGTCGCCAGCGTAGTGAGTAAGGCTGAAACCGCTCAGACAATGAAAACGCCGTCTATCACCGCTCGGACTGTCGCCGACGAAGAATCTACGCCGCCTCGATTCGCGTTTGCCGGTCTTATTAGTCGTGGTGAAGACTGGCAACTTGCCCGCACTGTTCAAGCGCAACCCGATGAACACCGCCCTGATGCTGCTGCGTTCGCGCTGAACCAGGTGCTATGGTGCCGTCAAATTCGAGTAACGGCTGGGGCCAAATCCCCAGAATCCGCCTGCAGCGCCATTCAAGTGTTTGCGAAGCAGATGGCGCAACATTTGGCTGATGCCGCTGTGGCCAGACAACAAGCTGTAGAAAGCGCACTACTGCGACCAACCCCGCCGACCAGTTCATAGGTGAGACCTTGTGCTTGCCACGTCGTGGGGGAAAGCCGACTCATACCCGCCTCAAGCTATCATATTAATTTTGGCTGGAATCTTCAATCCCCACGATCCAATCCGGGCCAGGCCCTGCGTTCAGCCACGTTTGTATTCCAGGCCATTGTATCCTACGAGGTATTATGTGTTCCCTGAGTTACATCGACCATCACGACACAGAGCACGAAGGAGAACCAGCTCAAATGATTGGGAGGATATCGACCAAGGAGCTGGCTTTCCGGCAACCTCGGGAACGTATCGTGCAACCGCTTTCCACCAGATTGCTCTTGTTATTTGGGTTCCAATTAAAGCCACTCGCCACCTCGTATTGTGGATGAGTTGGTTGCAAGCTACAGTTTGTTTGCAATGCTCTTGGATCTGTTTGGGGTTTTCTCCCCTCTGCCCGAGGTTAGCAAGGTGATGGAAATCAATCAGTCCACCCATGCAGCAAGCCAGAATTGCAACACACTTACCAGCATACTATCACGCTGAAGTCCTCGGACCAGATCGAAGATGCTCACAGCAGTCACAATCAAATCGAAATCGAAAAATCCAAAGAAAGTCACTTTGCAGTTGACGGAGTCTCCCCTCTGAACCATCAAACCTGCTCCAGTTCCACTTCAGTACTATAGAACTGAATACACTCTTGTCCAAGCCAGGAGTGTATGTTCAGAATTGGCAATCAAGACCGTGAGAATCAAGTAACACTGTAATACACTACGGTACCGCGGCGCCATCATGACCCACGACGCCGCCTTCTCGACGCTGGCCCCGGACGACGCCCTCTTCAACCACGAGCTTGGCAACGACCACGAGCTGGCGCTGCGGGCCGCGCTGGATGGGATCGACCACTGGAACGTCGACATTGACGCGCTCCTAGCCGAGGCCGATCGGACGCCGAACGGGCTCGAGGGCCACAGCCTCGAGCACGAAGTTAATACCAACTCTGAGGAAAACGGGGTGGTGGCGGAGGAGGATAGCGGTGAACCCAGCCATTCGGGTGAGGTCTGTGAGGCTTCTTCTTCTCCTCCTTGTGTTGCACGTGTGGGCAGACGGCACGAACAGAGCATGACAATGGCTCTGGACCCCAGGAAGAACTCGAAGAAGGGCACGGTCATGCGGCGCAAGGAGGAGATCCACGAGCTGCGCGCTATGGTGGAGGAGCTGACCAAGGAGCTGGCCAAGCTACGTCTGCAACATCCGGAAGCATACACTCAAATCGGATCGATAGCAGCCACCACCACCAGTACCCCCAGCGCCTTGAAGCTCATATGGCAAGCGATTGCCAGGCGGCAGTATACCGCACGCCGGGAGGCGGAGCAGGAACACGTGCGTCTGCGAGATCTACTGAATGACTCGGTGCCACTAACGCTCGAGTATCTGCAGCGTCGCCATCTGAGCGGAGATGTCTCGGCCGTCGGGCCTGAGCGACTAAGGCTGCCGCCATTGGGCTTGGCCAAGATCACGCGTCGAATCACGGCGCGTGGCTTTGCCATGTCTCATTCAGCACCCTCCACGCCGATGCGTTGGTCTGCGTCACTGGAGCGGGAACAGCTGCACCACATTGAGCTGCTGACCTCCCAGCTCGAGACCGTGCTAGAGTCTGCCACGCATCAGAGCAGGGCCCTACTTGGAGGAAGCTCTGGCGATGGGAAGGCCCAGGTATTGGAGCTTTCACGTGATGAACGAGGCGCCGCCGTGGTGAGCTTGTATGCCACGTGGCTCATGCCCTTTGCCGTGGGTCCCGTGGCCAATGAGATCTGGAACCACCCGGTGCGCTCGCTTTGTATACTTCGAGAGGTAGCGTATACATGCACACGATCTCGCTCTCAAGACACCACCACGGGCACAGGCCCCACCATTGCCGTGGCTGTCTCTTTCAATGATCTACCGGTACCATCTAACTCACCTTTGGGTGTGGATGTCTGATGTTTTTTCTTCTTTCTTTCTATTAGGATGTTACGCCCGAGCACACGACGATCTTCTCGGAAAGCGTCAAGACACTGGAGAAAACGAATCAATCGGCCGATACATTCCGTGGCAAGGTCGTCTCACGCCGCCTGCAGCGCGGCGCCGACACCGTGGTCGTGACCAGTGTGTCGGGGCGTCCATCTATGTTTCGCCAGGGCATACCACACGCCCGCACAATGCTGCGGGGCGAAGACTGGCAGCGAGTGCGACCCATGACGGCATCACCATCACCGACGCTTTCACGAGTGGAATGGTGCCGTCATGTTGTCGTCAACCCTGTGATGTCAGCGTCGGTGCCTGAGACCAACGGTATTCGAGAGGCCATGCATGCTTTCACGGAGGAGATGGTTAACAATCTTGTTGATGACATGGAGTTTACGCACGAACTGATGGAGAGTGCACTGCTACGGGGGGAAACGCGTTGATGGTGCGAAGTGTTCGGATTGATGGATGATCAGAGCGTTTTGATGGCTTCGACGCCGGTTTTACAGGGTTGAAGGGGGACATTTACTCGACGTAGTACAAGGTGGTGCGCATGGTGACAAGATTTCCCATGCCGCTGCCGACAGAGCGCGTCGCGTTCCGTCCGTCTTGTGACCACGCATAGAGAGATTTGACCGAGGGCATATGCAAGGTCAAGAAGACTACACTCGCGGGGTTTATAGTTCAAGTCAAGCCGTAGGAACGATTCGTCTTCATCAACCAACTCATGACCTGCAGCGACAACAGGTACTTTCTGGTAGTTTGCTCCACTCAAGCATGCACATGCACACATACATAAGCCTCTATACACAGCGTACGCGAGGAGAACCATCCGCCAGGGTGCCATTGCTGCATATGCAACATCTACTATCCTAAAATACACGAACCCGTTTATCAATACTATCCTATTACTAAAATTTAGTAATACGTTTTCCACGGGTTTGGTGCCTCTTTATCGGTGGAAGAAGCCAAAGCGCGCAATCATCTCGAGCGTTCGGACAGCGACGGCGTACAGTATACAGTACATGTACATAGTAGCATGCTACGCGAGGCTGACGCGAACGTCTCTGCTGTAGGTGTGGCCTGCGAGCTTCTTGAGGGCATGACCAACGACCACGACCACGACCAGGCGCTGCAGGCCGCGCTGGCTGTGATCGACGACTGGAACGGGGACATTGGCTCGTTCTTTGCCGAACCAAAGCTGATGCCAAGCAGTCCGTCGACTAAAAGCACGGACCTCGAGACGACGGGCTCAGAAGACAAGGAAGAGGAAGACGACGAAGAACATGAAGAAGAAGACGCGCACCAGGAGGAACCACCCGTCAAGAGCAACGGTATCGCTGGTACCCGTGGTGAAGGAGCTGCTGCAGCTGCGTCATCGTCACGCAGTCTGAAGACGCCGTCCGAGCCCAAGAAGAAGAAGAAGACGACCAAGAAATGCACGGTGACAAGGCGCAAGGAGGAGATCCGCGAGCTGCGCGCCACGGTGGAGTCACTGTCGGCGGTGCTCGCGTACAAGCAGCAGCATGCCCATGAGCGACTGCCGCCAGCGGCGGAGGTGATGGCCACCGATCTTTCTCGGCTCTGGGAAGAAATCGCCACGCGCCAGTACTCGGCACGACGCAAAGCCGAGATGGAGACGACACGCCTGCGGAATTTGCTGGCAAATTTACGTGTGCCGCCACTGGCGAGGCCACCCGTGCATCGCCGTGTGACACCGCGTGGCTGGGCGGTGACGATTTCAGCGCCCAGTGAGCCCAGTCGCTGGTCTTCGGCACTGGAGGCAGAGCAGTTGCGCCACGTTGAGATACTGGCTGCGCAGACCGACTCTGTGCTGGCATCGGCTCGATCGCAATACGAGCTCAAGCACAGCGGTGACCGTGGTGACACTGCTCGGCATGTATCAATCTCGCCTGACGGGTACGGTGGCACCATCATCAACATATATACTGCGTGGCGAACACCCTTTGCGACCAGCGCCGTGGCAGATCAGATCTGGAGTCATCCGGCACGTACAACGTGCATGGCGCGAGAGGTACGCATGCCTTCTATCCAATATGACGTGTATGTGGGTTTGCTTGGTGCCTTGACTGACACTTGGAGTGCTGGCAATGCGATTGTTATTCTTTTGTTTCTATCTTCTTCATTTTTTTTAAATTTCAAATGGTGTTGTCGTGCCCCCACGTTTTTTCCAGGATGTGACCCCCACGCATCGGACCATGTATTCCGAATGCGTGAAGACGGTGGCGCAGAACAATCAGCTTGTCGACACGTTCCGTGGCAAATCAGTGTCACGGTATTGGAAGCGCGCCACTGATACGATCATCGTGACAACTGTGACGGGTCGGCCCTCGCCGGTCTCGCATGACACAGTGTTCTCCAACGTTGTAGTGCGTGGAGAAGATTGGCTGTGCGTGCGGCCCGTCGTGTCGTTGTCATCGTCGTCAGAGTTCTCACAGATCGAGTGGTGCCGTCGTGCCTACGTGACCAGCACCAAGCGCCCCCTCAGAGCAGGCGTATCACCCGCCGTGGAAGCACAAGAAAGCACAGTCATGCAGCAGCTTGTGGAGGAAATGGCGGGACATTTGGTTGACGACGTACACTTTTGCCAGCAAGCAATGGAAAGCAAACTGCTACTGGCAGCGCGTTGAGTTTTCTCACACACAATAATCCCGTTGGCCAATGCTTATGGTTGGGTCATATGAAGCGGTTGAACCATTCGCGCTTCAGTTTAAAAGTTTCGAGAGTTTGAATCGCACATATCGAAGCTCGAGCATTCGCCAGATGTATGTTGATAACTTTTTCATGGATTTAGTCACATGCAAACCCGCTCAATGATCGATACTGTCTGCACACGTCAAGCATGCTACACATGTCATCATGCGCACATCGCGAGTGTTTCTTTTAAAGTCCTTGATGATGATCATAGTCGTAGTGCGCTCTAACGACAGGTACACTTATTAAAGTACTTGCATGACTGGCCGGATTTCACCACCCACTCACTCAGTGCTCTGCCAGTAACAGCGTGCTTTCCAGTGTCTGTTGGCACAACCGTAGATCGTCGTCAACAAGCGTGGTCATCGCCTTTACGAAGCCGGAGATGCCCTCGGGTTCTGGCGCTAGCGCTGGTCTGCGGCTCCCCACCCAGGATATATGCGCACGACGGTACCATTCCACCTGAGAGACCTGCGGGGACGAGGGCACGGGCCGCACACGCTGCCAGTCCTCACCGTGCAGCAGCACATTCGCGTGCTCCGAGTCCAGCAAGACAAGCGATGGCTGGCCGGTGACACTACTCACGATCATCGAGTCGGCCCCGTCGCGCCAGCGCCGTGACACATACTTGCCGTCAAACGTACCCGTAACCTGATTATTCCGTAGCAGCACCATGACCGAGTCCAGAAACATGGTGTGATGGGAAGGGTTTACCTCCTGACGTGCATCCCCATATTCCATCACGTACAATATTTTACCAGCCAAGGACAACCCAGCCATGCTCAGTTAGTTGCAACGCATGTCCACCCAAGGTTTATAGGCAAAAGACTCGCTCTCGATCGTACCTCCAGTAACACAAGGCTTGCACGCATTGTATGCTTCCACAGTTCATCAGCGACAGCGTCGCGGGTAAACGGTGTCAGCCACTTGGTGTACATGTCAATGACGGTGCCGCCGTGGCCGTCGTGCGAGATCGCTACGTGTCGATGACTGCAGTCCTTGCCCAGACCATGGGCACCATGGTCAAGCTCGTACTGGGATTTGGCCATTGCCAAAACCGAGTCAATCTGTTTCGCCATTAGATCCATGTATCGCAACTGCTCCACCTTGAGCGTCGAGGGCCAGTGACTCGAATTCTTGGGGGTCGAGTACGTCAGCAGTAAGCCCTGCGCGGCCATGTGGTAGTCAATTGATGGTATCGACAGTCGCATCCGTTGAGGACGCTCCGATCCGATGCGATCCGTGTGATACGCACGTTGTTGACCCAGCATGGCCTCCACCGTCAGCAGCACGGGGTGGCGAAGCCAACTGCTTAGCCGCCTGTTCTCCAGTTCGGCTTCGCGTCGCGACGTGTACTGCCGCAGAGCGATTTCCTCCCATAACCAAGACCGCTCCCTTGCATCACACGTATATTGCTGCCTACTACATGTCGCTGACAGTGACAGCTTCGCCGACAAGGACTTGATCGTGGCCTTCAGCTCGCGAATCTCTTCTTTCCGTCGCGTCACTGTGCACTTCTTGGGCTTCTTCTGTTTCTTGGACTGGGAATATGAGGGCTTCACACCGCATGACGACGGATCACCCACACGAACATCACCAATCGCTGGGCCGTCGTTAGCTGGGGATACCTCCTTCATCTGCTCTTCACCTTCTTCCTGACCAATTGAGTCTGCTGCCTCGCCGTTGCAGCATGCATCCGGGCCATCGCCTGGCACTCGCTCAATCTCGGCCAATAGCGAGTCAATGCCCCCGCTCCAGTCGTCGATCATGTTCAGCGCGGCCTGCAGTGCCAGCTCATGCTCGGCACTGGTTCCTGGAGGCTGTCCGCCCGCCATGGCTCGCCTCGCCCAACAGATATCGATACGTACTCTTTCCAGCTGAGATGAGCCGTTAGCTTTTTCGAGTTATCCCTCTGACTCGACGGTGTGGCATTTGATTGGTCAAAACTACGAAGTATTCTGCATCGTCAGCAAAATGAGCTTGAAGGGCGATATGATTGGCCAAAACAAACGTGCATCATTTCAAATACCGACCTCCACAATTGCTACAAGTGCGATGGATCGAGGCGGCAGCAGTGACGTGTATGCGTCCGCCCCCGCGCCTGCGTCCGCGCCTGCGTCTACGGTGATGGCGGCTCGGGTCGCGTACGATGTGGTGCAGTACATGCTCCCTTCGCACGAGGAGAGCCTCGCCCCCATTGAGGAGGCAAGCGAGGGCGACGATTGGAGTCGTCTCATTGATGCGCTGTTGGCGAACGAATCCATCGGCGTCGTGGACCACCACAACGATGGCGAGCACTTGAAGGAGCCACTCACCACACCTGTATCGCCCGTTCACAGCGGATGCTTGCGCCGTGGAGGAGAACGCAGTGATGAGGCCGCTGATACTGCGACCGACCAGGAACAAGCCCAGACGGAGACGGTTGAGACCATCGGCAAGCGCGTCCCCACGAGCAAGCGTCGACGAGACGAGATCACGGAGCTACGCGCCACGGTGGAGCAGCTCAAGCAAGTACTTGCATGCGAGGCGAAGCGCCGGCGATCGAGTATCGCCATGAAACGGAGCGATGCCTTGGTGGCACGCTCGGCCACGGGGGCGTGTATGACCTGGGAACAAATGGCGGCGCAGCAGTACACGGCGCGCCGTGAGGCCGAGATGGAAAATGTGCGTCTGCGAATGCGACGCGATGATGAATTGGCGCGAGCACTGCGTGTGCTGGAACACCTGGAGCATCTACCGCTGGATTACTCCACGGAGGTCATGGCTTGTCTACGTTTACGAGCCGATCGCCTGCTCACCAGTGGTTGCCAAATCACGTACATGGCCTGTGACCCGGTGCCACGCCTGACGGTGCCGATGCGAGAGGAACGTGTCCGTCTGGTGGCCATGCTTGTAGAGCAAGCGGATCTCGTGTTTGCATCTCCATGGTACCGCGCCGTCGCCTCGGATAGTACCCCGTTCCGCCACGTTGACCTCCGGAATGACCCGGACAGTGATGGTGTGGCGTTGGAACTCCATGGCACTTATGCTATGCCGTTTGAGGTGAAGGCAGTCAGCGATGTCATTTGGACTGAACCAGCACGCGTGGTGGGGCTGCTTCACGAGGTACGGGATGCCAATGGATATCTTGTTATGGCCCAACTGTGGATACGTCCTAGGTATATTCATCGTTTTTGTTTTCCTACAATTTTCACTTTTGTTGCGTTTCGTGATGCGAATAGGAAGAGCAAGATGGCAGGATCACGAGGCTCCTGGAATGCGACAAGCACTGGAACATACCCGGTCAGGGTGTGGATATGTGGTATCGCATGACCGTGGGGACGGGTCGCTTCCAACAGAAGAATGAAGACGACGTCGTGATGGAGAATTTCGTAATTGCTGGCATCGCTTCACCAATCCGGACGACGCCAGCATCACCATCGTTTGCATGTCAGGTGAACGATTGGGTGCGGATTCGACCAGCGAGGCGAGGTGGAGGTAACCAGGCGTCACCCACGGCCACGCCACCGCTCACTCTGGTGCAGTGGTGTCGACGCTCGGTGGTGACAATCCCTCAGAACGAACCGTTGACCAAAGACCAACAGGCCTTGCTGCGTCGATTTGCAGAGGATTTGGCCACGCATTTTGCGGATGACATTGTGTTCTGCGAACGAGTCGCTGACAGCATTCTGAGGCAACAATCGCCATCTTAATTCAACGCGTGTACCACCAAAACCACTCAGCGGTTTGTGTACGATTCCTTACAACTCGAGGCGGATGGGATGGGAGTCCAGGACAGTCACAATCAGGGCAACGAAGCTCAAGCATGTAATACACACGTGGGATCCCACTGAGTTACTTAGGTTTCGCCTGTTTGGAATACTTTTTGGTGCATCGAGGTGTTGATTAAAATCAACACCGGTTTACATTAACAACACCGGTTTACGTATCATAAGTAACTTGATTAAGATAGGTACAAGCGTTGATTGTTTGTTATCTCTGCGTTGTGTTGTGAAGGTCAGGTCCTGTACCGTCAGTTGCACTATGACTACGTAGTCTGAATCAGACGACGTAGTCAATGTCCAGTGTCAGACTGTCGGACACTGCAGATTGATGTTATTAGTACCCGCCATCCACCCAGGCACGTTCTTGTTGTGTCGCAGAAAATACCACCGTGATGCTTGCTACCAGCACCAGTGAGCCCAATTTCCAAAGTGTCACGGACCTTGATCGTGTCTGGGCAGCTCAATTCGAATTTGCACTCCTTCCTGCTGTACCAATTCAAACGCGTGTGCACTCTTAGCCGGAAGAGCCATGCGGAATGGGATACGTTCACTAACAGTGCTATCGTTAGTAGCGATCGCTCTTGCGGTCGTGGATGCTCGCGCAAGGGAGTACGAAACCAAGTCGGGCATCAAGATCTGGGTCGACCCGGCCACACCCGACAACCGACAAGTGTATACGTGCTCACGGGGCAAGCAATGGGACCTCGTCATGAGTGATGAGTTTAACGAGCCCAGTCGAGACTTTGCGCCAGGCGAGGACCACATGTGGACTGCGCTGGAGAAACCCGACGGTGTGAATGGTGCCCAGGAGATTTATTCGCGCAACATGACCTCCACCGAGTGCGACGACAAGGGCAACTGCTACTACTACATCAAGGTCATCGATGATCCGACCAACGTACGAGTCTACAACCAGTATTTGAACCCACCAACGTTTCAGGATGTCATGTTTTTCTACCGCGCTGGAATGGTGCAGTCGTGGAACAAGTTTTGCTTCCAGGGCGGTATGCTCGAGGTGCGAGCTCAGTTACCAGGCGCCGTCAGTGAGAAATCACAGAACCCGGACCTTGCCCGGGGCCCCCTGGGCAAGACAACATCCGACGCCAAGCTCTACTACCCAACATGGCCCGGGATCTGGCTGCTTGGGAACCTGGGGCGAGCGATCTTTAGCGCGTCCACGAACCGCATGTGGCCCTTCTCCTACAACGAGTGTGACGAGTCCGTGTTTGATTCGGCCAACCAGCGCATCAGCGCCTGTGACTCGAATCCAGGGTACGGTCTCAACCCCAACCAAGGGCGAGGCGCACCCGAGATTGACGTTCTAGAGGGTGGTGGGATTGAAATATCTTCTTCCTTGCAGATCGCGCCGGGTATGCCCAACGAATTTCGACTCTTCCCCGTGGATGGAAGTCAGGAGGTGAATTTTAACACGGGCTGTCTCTACGACGGTAACTGTGTGACGCCGGGCGCAAACCATATTGATGTGCCGGCCAAGTTGTACGCGGCACGTGGCCACAAGTCCTGGTACCAGGGCCTTCGGTACGCCAGTAACCCATTCTGCAAGCCGGATCCTACCCGGGTACAAGACCATCAAACGGTACAAGCCTCCGTGAAAAAGGGCGTGTTGCAAAATACCTGCGGCGTTGAGAACTGTCCAGGGTCCAAGGACGTGAACGCGGATTTGAGCCTGATCGACGGCGGCGGCCCGGGCCACTGGGGCATCAACTCAAACGGCACGTGCTTCCCCGTCATGAACGCCTACATGGGCTCGTACCTGTGTGATCCGGACAACCAAGACCGACACTGTTCGAGTCCCCGTAAAGATGGCACGCCCAAATCCAACATCATGACTCCTTTCAACTACCAGCTGGATGCCATCTCGTCCAATTGGCCCGTGCACCTTGGAGCCTACCTGGATTTCCTCGTGTACCAAATTGAATGGGTCACGGGGGAGAACGGGTATGTGCGTTGGATGTTGGATGGCCACGTCATCTTCGAAATCACATCGGATGCATTCTCGGTTGTCCCTCAGGGCGGCAAGGAGAAGAACCCCAAGAAAATTATGCTGGAAGAGCCCATGTACGTGATCTTCAACGTGGCATTGTCATCGTCGTGGGGGGCCAAGCCACCAAACCCAGGACAGGTCTGTCGTGGCGATGGCTCGAAACCGGATGCCGTGCGCGTTTGTAACGAATTCCCCATGTACATGAAGATCGACTACATTCGGCTCTACCAGGACCTTGACCCAAACCGTAACAAGGATGACCTCATGCAAATTGGCTGCGACCCGGAATCGCACCCCACCCGTGAGTGGATCCTCGGGCACATTGATGAGTACCAGGACTGGGACAACATGGCGCTAGACGTTTCGGGCAGAGGGTTTTGCGAGACCGATGACGACTGCACGGTGGCTCGCACGGGGAGTCTCGAACTGACGAGCTTTACCACGGGCTCGTGTGTCAAGAAGCGCTGCAAATGCAAGGATCCTCATTCATGGGGTGGGCCACGGTGCACGTTTGCGATGGCTGACTTGCGGTCAGCTGCTGACCAACACGCATCCGGGTTTGGCCCACCGATGGAGGTGCCACTGGCCGTTGCCGGTGTTGTCGTTCTTCTGACGTTGATTTCCTTATGGTACTCGGCCCGGATGAGCGCTGCGGAGGCGCAGGCTGCCCAGAAGGCCGCCTTGACGAGGCAATACGTGGAGAATGCTGCTGCCATGAAGGAGAATGCTGAGATTGAGAATGCGAACAACTCCTCGAGGCGGAGCTCGTCGAGGCAGGGCCCCGTGAGCGTGGACTATGGGCAAAACTTTGTGTAAGACCTTACATCGGAATGTGAAAGTGCTGTGAACAAGTAAGTGTCCGTAAAACGTTGGATACAAAATACATAAAGCCACTATAGACATCTTTTGCTGTTGGCTTGGCCGTCAAAACACCCCCCAGCCACTTCAATTTCAGTCTTTCGGTGCCTGGTAGAACGACATAGACTGTAAAACGCAACAGGAAACGATGAGCTTATGCTGTGTATCTGTGGGCGAACGCACGAGTCATGGCCGCGAACGAAGTCGGTAGAATGAAACAGCGCGAGATCAATAGAATACAGACTCGGCTCGCATTTACGGCAAGCGAGGAGGAGCAGTTACTCCGAATACCGTGACACAATTTCTGCTTGTTCCTGTAGCCATCTACTTGGTACACTGTACATGGGTGGCAAAATACCTTGCACTGTTCGAAACTGTCTACTTATCTGTTATGAACTACATGCACACGTATGAGTCTGTTTCACGGGGAAAAACACCACCAACTGCCATGGAGGTAAGCGGCGGTGATGGCGAGGGCGAGGGCATTGGCGGTGGCGGTGTGCACGCGGAGCCGCAGCCGCAGCCGCAGGCATCAGTTTCTGATGCAATGGCGGCGCGCATTGCGTCAGATGTCGTGCAGTACATGCTCCCGCCGCATGACACCAGCGGAGATCTCTTCAGTCTGGGTGACGACGTTGACTGGACATGCGTGATCGATGCCTTGCTGGCGAGCAGCAGCGAAGCCGACGTCGACAGCATGGCGCCATCATCCACCACTACACCTCCAGCAGAACCAGCTAGCAGAGGAGTCAAACGTGGCGGCAACAGCATGGACGACACCATGGAGACGCCGGAAAACGCATGTTCGGCGCAGAAAAAGAGTAAGCAAAAGAAGCAGAAGAGGTCTCAGGCGACCACAAGCACCCGTCGACGAGATGAGATCCAGGAACTGCGTGCCACAGTGGAGCAGCTCAAGTTGGTACTGAAACAGGAGGCACAGCGTCGCCATGGTGACTCACCCACTCTGGCGAGTGACCCGCTGGTGGCACGCTCCACCTCCGGTACGTTCATGACGTGGGAGCAAATGGCGGCACAGCAGTATACCTCGCGTCGTGAGGCGGAGATGGAGAACGCTCGTCTGCGCAGATGGCGCGACGACGAATTGTCCCACGCTCTACGCGTGTTGCAGAAGCTGGACCAGCTTCCCGACGAGTGTTCCATGCATCCCGTGGCCGTGCTGCGGCAGCATGCGCGCCGCCTTCTCACGAATGGCAGTCTGGTCACGTACCAGGCATGCCAGCCAGCACCGCAGCTTACGCCTGCGATGCGGCACGAGCACATGCGCCACCTGCAACTGCTGGCGCAGCAGGCCGAGCTCATGTTTGCTACGCCCTGGTTCGCCAGCTCGGTGCCGTTTCGTCACGGTGAGGTGACGAGCGATCCACGAGCGGGTGGCGCCCTCGTGGAGCTGCGAGGCGCATACCTTACGTCGTTCACTGTGGCGGCGGTCACGGATGTGCTATGGAATGAACCCATCCGTACGGTCGGCTTACTGCATGAGGTATGTTATCGATTCTATCTACCAGTATTATCCTAACGGCAATGGTCCCACGGCCATGGACATAGGCGTGGTGGGGTCAATTAGCTATTTTGCTAACGCTACTGTCTACTCCATCATGTCGATACATGTTCTTTGCAGGAACAACATCTAAACGAGACGCGTGACGTGACCCGGATCACGCAGTTAGACAAGAAATGGTGCCAGAGCGATCACCCAGGTGCGTCGTTCCGTATGGGTACGGCCTCTCGCCTCTCGTGGGGCCACGACGCAGAGGGCAAACCCACGACGACGAGTATCCTGTGCGTGGCCTCGGCACAACCCGAGGACGTTGCGGACACCAGCAAGGAGGCATCGCTGTGGCCATTCCAAGTACGGGGAGAAGACTGGCTCCGCATATTGCCCGCTCCACGCGACGAGCGAGCCGCGTCGACTGCAACGACCAAGCAGCCATCGTCATCAGGAGCATTATCCTCACCCTCAGTCTCATCCTCCTCGTCACCGCTCACGGTCGTGCAGTGGTGTCGACGCATGCATGTCACGCTGGCCAGTGAGCCACCATCACCATCGTCTGTACCATCACCATCACCGTTGGCCAGTGGGGCTGTGGCCAACAGCAGCACGGAGACGGAGATCGCGCTGCGCCACTTTGCCGAGGAGCTGGCGACGCATTTCGCAGATGACATGTTGTTTTGCCAGCGCGTAGCCGAGGAGCTCCTACGGCATAACTACACTGATACCGAGATAGAATCTGCACCCTCGTAATTCGTAATTCGTAACCATGCCATTGCCATGTAGTACCCCGTACCCAACCAATCCGTGTAACCCATCAATGAGGTGAGACCTCGGCAGACCAGCCTCTGCAATGTCGCCTGTGGTATTGCGGCGTCTGGATGCATTCTGCATCACCACACCAAGATAGACGCGGCAGGCAGGAATGGTGGGTGCCTCCCTTCCTTATCCGTGCGCTTCCAGGATCACCTGGAGGCTTTGCTTGCTTCCAGCTTTGATCATCAAGGTCAGGCGCATTCCATCACGTATTTATAGCACACACATGGGTCGGTAGGACATCGACTGCATGGGTCGCCACGGGTGGCCACGAAATGTCAAAACCCGCTGCAAACCCGCGGCATACGATGTACAGCACACAAAACTGAGGTAAACTGCTGATTATTGATTGACATGTTGCGACTGGGGGCAGTATGCGGCCCGCTGTCAACTTCAATAATACAGTAGCCGATATTATTAATACGAATAAATGCAAACACTCGAGTTGCCTGGCATGGGCGCTTGCGTAGCCAACTTACCAGAGCGCATAAGCGCAAGAGCAAGGAAGAACGGTGAAAGTGAAGGAAGACCAGTGTGGAGGGGGAGGCATGCACCAAAACTCTACTAACTAGTACTACGCAATAGTGCTAGTTTTTGACATTCCCAGATGAGCAACACCAGCAAATGATACATCTCTCACCATTTGCTACATCTATTGACAAATTCACCAATTCTGGAAAAAATGAGGAGGTCAGGCACACCTGCCGGATGGGGTGGGCAAGACCAACACTCTTCCTCTCAAATAAAAACTCCCCTCTCTGGTCTGCTGTTGAATTCCTGGCCGTCCGTCATGAAATGCCGCCATTCAACCACGCGAGAAGGCCAGTTTTCGGTTTCCGACGGAAACTAAGCGGGCCATCACCAAGAACGACCACCACCACCAAGACGAAGACGAACCAGACGACTCCATCACCATGCACGCGACCCGCGCCGCTCGCCAGCATTGCCGCGTCGATGTCGCCAACGTGGCGCTGACGGCCGCCCTCGAGATGTTTGACGACTGGGACGGCGACATGGAGACACTGCTCATGCCCGACGACGACTGCAGCCTCTGGCTGACCGAGACCGAGACCGAGACGCCCAGCAGTCCGTCAGCGGGTGCCACCAGTGACGAAGCCGACGGCGGCGACAGCAGCAGCCCGCAGCGCCATGCGTACCAGCATCCACATCGCCTCTCGCCCACGGCTTCAGTGGCCATGCGTCCGTTTAAGAAGCCCCGCAAGCGCTGCGCCAAGGGCACGACCACCAAGCGACGTGAAGAGATTGAAAGCCTACGCGCCACGGTGGAGCGGCTCACCCGCGTGCTTGTCTGTGAGACCCAGCGCCGCGCCCGGTCTTCCTCCAGTGAGCACGACGACACGGCCGTTGATGAGGACGACGGCGGCGTCACGATGAACAAGACAACGGCGACGCATACGTCGCACTGGCGTCAAGCCGCGACGCGTCAATTTAATACGCGCCGCGACTCGGAAACGGAGAACGCGCACCTACGCGGGATGCTCAAACGGGAACGCGCGTTGGTGGAGGAACTAGTGCAGCTACGCACCAGCTCCCTGGCATATCTCACCAAGCGCCCACGCACGAGTCGGCACGATGACGAGACGACACTGACGAGAACAACAGCAACCGCCGAGCAGCACGAGCAATCGTTGCGCCTCGACGCCATGTACGCGCAGTTTGAACAGGTCTTGGCGTCGCTCCCCTTCGGCTCGGCGCGCCCCAGCGTGCGCCACGTCGAAGTCACGAGCGATGGCTGTGGCGGCGCCGTGGTCGTCGTCAATGTCACGTGGTCCACTTCGTTTGGCGTGCGCCGTGTTGCGGATCACCTTTGGCGCCATCGCACGAGAGATGCCCGGATTTGGAGCGAGGTAGGTCGGTCGGGAATGCTGCCGCATCTTCCTTGCTTATGCAGTTGAGGATGGTCTTCAGATGGGCTGACGCTGTCGACCGCTGTCTCTGTTGCTGCTGGCTGCTGTTGGTTGCTGTTTTTTCTTGGGGACCGACTACGTTTTGTATAGAATGAGCAGCACGGACGTAAGGATGTCCATTGGGAATGTCTTTCCACAGTGCAGCGAGATAACCATCTGACGACGCTTTGTGGGAATGCGACCACGAGGGAGTATCGCACCATGACCAGCGACGATGGTGATGTGGACCTGATTGTGCAGGTGGTCTCCACCATGACGGGGAAACCAGTGGCGCTGTCCATGGCGACGGCGCCATCGCGTGTGGTCATTCGCGGCGAAGAATGGGTACGTGTGCATGACCAGTCGACGTCGTTGGCCACGACAGCGGCGGCGCACGTGAATCTACCGCGCGTGGCGGCGCAGGTGGAATGGAGCAGCCGCTTCTTCCTCACGCAGCTCGACGAGACCAACACAAACGATAATGCGAGCAACGAGGGCAACGCTCACGGCACGGGCAGCAGCGACGACACGATGGCGTTTGCCGAGCACCTTGCAACGCACCTCGCCGACGAGATGCAGGCTGCGCAGGCCACCGTCGAGAACGCGCTTCTTGCGGACGTGACGCAGTAGCGGGTAGTCCTGCCGCTCCCCACGACGTCGCTGTCTTGAACGGCGTCCTCTCCCTCGTTCAGTAGCTAGCACCACGCGGGTCTCACGCTTCCTGTAGGCTGGCTGTACACCGTAGGCCTGTAGACTTGTGTATAGGCTTATATAGGCTGGACACTGAAACTTGATGCCGCGCTGCCGAGGATAAGCTCGCTGGAATGAATACATACGCTTCGAACTGGATCCAAGACATCTCAGCCTCTACGGCGAATGACCATGTTCACGGTCCGGTCGGTGCTCATGTCGATGACCGAGACCGCCAGTTGTCACGGCGTCGCGGTCATGAGGTCAACGCATGCGATCGATCAACATCCATCGCAACCACCAGTACACACATGCAACGCACCACCTCGTCCAACGGACTGCTCTGCGAGGGATAAATCTGGAAGTGAAGGTATTTCAGGCCCATAGAGGTGCGAACGCGGATGAGGGCATGCGCTGCCGCCGCCCCCCCCCCCGGTGGTGTCAGCCAATGGGAAGCGCAGATTGCACAGCATCATCGTGATGTGGGCCAAATACGCGCGGTTATTGGCTCAGCCCGATATACCCGTTGGTCCACCCTCATTGTCCAAGGTTGCCACATTTCGTTTAGATGTTTTACAGGTTTGGGTTGTCCGTTTGGTAAATTTGCCTTTAATGGTCTACAACTTCTAGTTTTTTCATAAGTACTGTACGGTACAGTATAGCATACAGTAATGGTGGTGGACCATTGCATTTTGGCGAGGCGAATGATATTGTCAGTGTTGGGCACGAGAATGCGGTTGCAAGTGCCGATGCCATGATGCTTCACGCATCGCTGCAGGGGATAGACGAATAGGATGGGAACATCGATGCTCTGCTCCCGCTCGCCGATGCAGGCGAGACGCTGGATGGACTGATCGAGAATGATATCAATAGTAGCCGCCAATCCGCTGCAGCCATGCCCACGGTTGTCTTTACGCGCGAACATCGTGCCAGCAAGAAGGCCAAGGTGATCAAATCAGTCGCGATGAAGAACATGACAGAAATGACCAGCGCATTGTCCCGTGTGGCGATCCAGGAGGGTGCGCTGGCGCGGCGCAATGATGATCCCGCCATGGTTGCCGATACATACGTGCGTGGAGGATATCGGTCTGGACCGATACTATTGTTTTTGAACATACCACAGGCAAAAACGCTATCTAATCGTGGATTGGCCATGAGTCATGGCCTCGTTAAAAGTGGGAATCGGCTCAATTTTTTACAAGTTTTACACTTTTAAGGAATCCCCAAAAATAACTAAAGTTGGGATTTCTTACTCTCTGTGAACCAGAGTCACTCACCCTCTCCTTAAGCTGCTGCGCCGTAGATCAGCGATGTACGACTTGTTACTCTTGATTGAATTGATAGAGGATGGTTCTAATTACTAGCTGGGGATGATCGATTGCGTCGTCGCTTGCGATCACTATGGACCGCTCCGAGCTCGGCTGGATCATGGTGTTCGCTGGTTAAGCCATACAAACTGAAAAGAGAAGTCGACCCCTGTGAAAGCGTAGCGAGTTTGCATCAGTGTATCCGTACGAGGAGTTCTCAGGCACGCATATCGGGCGCAGTCTGATCACAATCCGATCCGTACCTAGATGAACCAGAGAGGACAGCACGATATATGTAACCCATAAGAGCAAATTACCCTGGACTAATCTCACGTTGTGCTCCAAAACAAAAGCCACGTGATGAATAGGCGAAACCTTGACAGACCGATAGAAAACCACACAGACCACGAAAAACGAAAACGCTTCCAGCAACGCATACGCCAGTACATTTCTGGCGGTACGGATTACTTGGGCCGTAGAGAGGTCTGCAATTAACGGATAGTACGCTCGATTTGGTAGGTGTGCAAGTATCAATAGATACATGGCTACGAATGTGAATGCAACAGGATTGGCACGACATTGCGTCAGTGGCCCTTATCCATAATCACCCATTGGGCGTTAGTATCAACAGTGATCATGAAGTGTAAGCACCGTATATGACTGGCACGAGGACTTCGGTAAACTCCACCAGCAAGACAAACTCAGCCAGGAAAAGCAACTTGGAGGTTTTCTGGATAAATGCCTTCTTTAGTTTTGTCGCGGCGAATTCAAACTCGTCTGCATGTGAGCATGTATGACTTGCTATTGGGAGTAGACTCGTGGGTACTAGTACTGATTCGTCTTGTGTAGGAGTAGGTGGGGTAACGTGTCTCCCTGAAGGGTCCATAAATGTCGCTGTTTCCGGTGTTATGCCACAAACTTCGGATCTTCGCGGATCTCGTGAACCTGTGGTAGTGTTTGCTGTGGTAGGCTCCGAATCTGCATCGAGCATTCGAGAATTTGATGGCAAATTTCCATCTCTGTCGTGGTGATGTTCTCGGGTGAATAGTTTCGCGGCAGCGCCACTTGGTGGAGCTACTTGAAGGGTAGCCGAAGCCGTTTGCCGGTTGGGTTGTTCAGTCTTTCTGGCGGGTCTAGTCTTCCGAGAAGATGATGATCGCACGAACGAAGCACTCATGCTTATACACCTTTGCTCGTTTGTTGAATCATCAACGACATCAGAAGCGCAGACTTTTGCATTGTTGCCTCGTGAGACGGCTGTCATGTTGTGGCTTGCAGACGCGTTTTCAGCTATAAGATTGAGGCAAGTGTCGATAAATATCGATTGGTCTCGTACGACCGTGGTTCCCTTGGGTTTCATCGTTTCTAGAATCTTTGGAAGCTCAATCACCAGTCGATTCACATCGAAAATGGACACGGTAAGTTGAATGATGTCGATCACCATGACGACCGCGGTTGTTTGCACATTCGTGGAGTTTTGCATACAGATTGAGAGATACAGCCCGTTAAAGACGTCCACCATGAATATAATGACTGGTGCTTTGACACCTTCCGTATTCACAAGGAATCGACTCATCGCGTTTTTCACAACCAGATTGGCAAAGGGGAACAGAACTGTGCACACCGGTCGATAAGACTCGTCTGCGCTATTGAAAACATAAATCAAAGTCGGGTAAACGACAGTAATCAGCGTCATGCAGCCAAATACCCCGAGGTAGCGATAGAAACATTGACGGAACTGGGGATCCAATTTAATGTTGATGCCAAAAATTCGGTAGTATGTGAACGCGATAAAAGGAGAGACTATCACAGACGTGAACCACAATGCAAATGGAAGCGGAAAACCAATCCAAAGTGAATTTAAGAAAGTGCCCACGGTACCGATACCCGACCCGATACACGTGAACGTGGCCAGCACGTAATTTCTCAGTCTTAAGCGAGGGACACAGATTTGGAATTGATTCAGGACGCCAAACACCATCAACCAACTCGCGATATAGAATCGAATCCAAAATGTGGCGTTCTTGTAGGTACCTTCATTCGGATGGGCCAACGGGATCCACTCAACGATCGCCAACAACATCAACACCGGTATTGGCGTCAAGAAACATACAGCAATTGCTTTGAAGACGCTGGAGCGCCTCCAATACTGCCGTAGTTGGCGCACGCGAGACAACGGAAGCTCATCATGCAGCTCCACTTGAACTGACATCCATTTCTCCGCAATAGCTCGAAGTACCTGTCGTACCATGTACATCTTGGCACGATTCCCTTCCTCACTTCTGATAGCTTTCAGACGTGGAGCTCTTTGTGAAATAGGTTGGTCGAGAACGACAGACCAACAGTCGCTTAACCCCCCTGTTCTCATCGGAGACCTCACGATTTGGCATCTATTTACAACTCGCCACGAGAGGATCTCAATCGAGTACGCTTTTGTCTTTTTTAAAGGCTCGTTTGCTTTGCATCCCCTTTTGGTATCGCTGCACAAGATAAAAGCTACGCCAGAATACTGTATTTACGCAAGTTGTAAGTTACAACTGGGCGTAAATACAGTACTTCGGCGTAGCTTCTTTTTTTTCCCCGGTTTTGCGAAATTAGCTGCAAAGCACAATACAATTGTAGGGGTGGTTACAAGTTGTAATTTGGTCCGATATCAAAAGTGAGCAGGTCAGAATTCGGGTTGCAAATCGGAGGGCAAAATACATGAAACCCACAATACACTCCCTTAATAGTAACTTGAAACTCATTGCCTTCCGTTTAGTAACCCCTCCCTAAAATAGTACACCCGTATCATGAGATTTTACTCCGTGCGATCCACAGCTTCGTGTTCCCATAGGTGCCACGTTCTAAATGCTCGGAACGAAGCTCATGTTCACGAACAAGCAGAAACTCAAGGTTATAGCGCTCACTGACGCGACCTCGCTGCATGGGGCGCTCTACCACTGGACCAACCAATAACCACACCAGTTAGTACTCCCCCCTATAATTGTAACCTCCCTAAAATAGTACCTGGGCAGAGGGGGGTGTACTAAGTGCTTACACGGGTGTACTATTGGCGTAAATACAGTAGTAACATAGCTCTCATTTGCAAGCACCATTGTGTGGTAGAGTGACCCGCCAGAATCAGGAGAACCAGATCGAGACTCAGAAGTACCAGTCACGGCAATGGATTATGTGAATCTGACCAATGATCCACGCTGGGTGGATGGATCCAACGGATTGGCCGATAATTGGGACGGATCCAGCTGATTAGATGAAAAGGTAATGGTTGTGGACATGAACCCATAACGGGAATCTTCTCCAGACATGCTGTGATGATTGGATGATAAGTGGATCCAATCTGCGGGTGGATCCATTGATTGGTCATAAAGGATCCGACTTTTACGCTGGATCCTCTGATTGGACAATGGATCCAAGGCTGATTTAACCTCGATTAAAGTTGTGACTAGACTAGGGAAGGTAGTGAGGCTATGCAGGAAGATCGTAAGGGCTCTTGGGCTCTGATAAACAAGTTGTGATTTTCTCCCCAAGTGCGCAAGTGTTTTTGTCTATCTTGCCGCCAGGTGCGCGTTCATCCCTCTTCATCTTCACGCGGGTGGTAGGAGCCTGGCCGGTTCGCCCGGTGGTTATCGTTTATTTTCTTCCCTTGGTATCCCTGTTGGGATCCCGGCATCTCTACACGCAGCATCCGTTTTGTGGTGTTGTCTTGCGTTGTACGAGCTTGCGAAAGTCGTCCAACACCTGCCTCTGCTTGATACTGGACCGTGTGGGTCCGCATTAAGTACAGTTGATCCTTACGAGTTGAGAGCTCAGTGGAGCCATCCTCGTTCGGATCCGTGATTTGAACACCTCACAAGTCGACTCAGACAACAAGACGAAAGAACTAGGGCGTGACACACCTTGGATCCTTCGAGCGATTGAAGGTCCAAGGCGCGTTGCGTTTGTTGTGTGGTGGTGATCTCCGTTTGTCAAGAAGTCGCTACACCACAATTGTGCTCACTTGATTAAATGCACGGCATTGCATTGCAAGCTATGATCTCTATGAGTACATATGGTGACAATTGCACCAACAATCAATAGAAGTCTACCTACTTTGAAACCCGAGGATCGCTGTCGCTGGTGGCGCTAGAAGTCGAGCCGTCACGTTTCAGTATAATGTATCGTATACGGGTTCTGTCACCGTTTTTCTCACTGTCGATGTGATTGGATAAAATCTATAAGTTCGTTCGCGCACGATCTTGTAAGTCAGCAAGAACTCAGTATTTAGCGATCTCAGCACCGTCGTCTGCTGTGATCATCAAGAGTCGTAGATAATCGCAACAGCGTCATGGACGAAGAGAAGGCGGTATCGGTCACTGCGCTCGCTGACGCAGCAACTACTGCGAGGGGAGACGAGAGCGAAAAGCAAATATCGACGGCAAAGAGTCATTTTAACAGATTTCTGGAGCTGCATGAATATGGGGAACTATCCAAACGATCGTGTGGTACAATCACCTACAATGAAGGAACATCAGATCTGCTCGGTCGCTTCGGGACTTACCTTTTTACCCAGCTGAACAAGCCCAGTCGGGCTCTAGCCTACATGAGTCAAGTGAAAACATTTTTCGTAACGAAGTGGAGCCGTGAACAGCGTTGGTCTCTGCACCATTCGACAGTCAACGATGAGTGGTACAGAAAAATCCGCGAGGGAATGACCAAGATGTTCACTACAAGGGCTATCACAGATGGGCAGGCTTTGGTTGATCAAGCTTCTCCCATGTACCGTGATTCTTTACGTCAAATCGCATTATGTCTATTCAATGAGAACTCAGCCGCTTCCTATCACGATCGTGACCTGCTTGTCACGCAATGGCATTGCATGGGTCGAGCCGGTGAAACAAGACTACGCCACAATGCTATTCGATTTGTGGGGAGGCCGACGAATGCTCTCCAGTTTTGTGTTGGGCGATCAAAGACTAGCAAACTCCAATTTGTACGTGCTTTCTGTGACTCCGAGTCTTGGGAATCAGATCTATTCCATAGAAAAACGTGTCATCTACTGGCGAGCTCAAACGTTGGCGAAGATTTTCATTTCAAGAATGCATCTGCAAATATTATTAACCGAATTCTTGCTCGAGTCCGAACCTCAAACCCCAACACCAACACAAAATTCCACAGCCACTCCGGTCGCAGAGGCTGCGCTTCCGAAGCTCTTGCTTATGGTAGGGTTAGTGTCACTGAGGTCATCGCACGTGGTGGCTGGTCGTTTAGCTCCATCAGCCGAGTCTTTCTTTACTTTAGTGGAATGGATCGTGGTGATATGCGGGTTGGGCGTGTTGTCGCAGGTTGGAGAGACAGTGACAAAGGTGGAACCCCAGCAACCTTTGATTGTATTCCAACGTGTGAATAGCATTTGGCTCACGCTTTGACTCGGCATCTGTTCGGGCATGTAATTGGTAAGTACGATGATGATTTACTCTTGGCACTTGCCGCCAGCGTGGTCGTTTACTACAACAACATTGAAGAGGCCAGGGTTATTCAAGAATCAGGCTCACCGTTAGTGCACAAAGTCCTCTGTCAGTGTATCGTTGCGATTGGCGGAAACGCCACACTGCTTCCTTCATGGTCTCAGTTGGTTTATGACAACTGGCTTGTATGCAATTTGCCCTGGGTTAAACAAGAGCGAATATCAGAAATGTCCGATGATGTTAAGCGTGGTACATCAATCAGCGTATTTACCTTTCAAGACGCCTTAGACAGACTCATCGCGGGGCAACACGAGACTTCGAAGCTGATTGTCAATATGAATGGTATCAAGCGCGACCAAAGTGCACACCTCACATCATTGAGTAGTGAGGTTGCACGCCTTGCAACGGAAAACGCGAACCTCGGAAAACTGGTATCTAATTTGCAGACTGCAAACAGCATGCCATTCGCCTCGAGTTTTGCAAGACCTCAAACATCCCACCCCAACTGCCACACCCCACTCACTGCATTTGCGATCATCAGCAATCCCGTCCAGGCTGAAGGGCATGCGTGGATCGTACGTGTTCATGGATTTTTAGTACAGCGGCTGGTATGCGTTACCCCTGTTAACTTACGAGAAGGAGATGATCAGAAAGATAAAGTTGGTGGTGTCACGAGTCCAGGATTTCTTACCAGCTGAGTGCACCCTTTCGCTACCACCCCCACCTGGTGATGAGAGCTTCCGTGCATGGCACTTAGCACTAGAACAGTACGCGCGCACAGCCGAGAAACGCATCCTTGCGTACGTTGCACACATTAAGCCAGGATCCACGAAACGAATGCGCACTGTCTTGATGGCAAACACTGTCAACAAAGAACTTGCTAACATGACCACACGCAGTGATTATCCCAAGCGAGTATACAAGGATATGACACGTCTGGTGATCTCCGACTCTCAATGAAATTGTAGATGTTACTTTTTCGTCACGCGCTATAGCTAGCAGTAAACTGTCCAAATGTTCGGATCCATTCTCTACAAAGACATACTCTGGGGAGGCAGCGTTTGCTGTTGTGTAGGAGTCTAGCGCATGCTTTAATAAATCTAGTTTATTTTGACGAGTAATCTTCGCGTTTGACTCGTTTAGCAGCTCGGAGGCAGAAGATTTGTCTAGCCCTCATGGAAACGCGATATGCATTCCTCGTCAGACTCTGGAAGCTCTTCAAGTGATCGCCAACGTACATGAAGGAAAATCTCAGCAAAACAGAAGTGTGGATTTTGTGCTGTCTGGCTTAGGGCAGGGTCCACCCCTGCTTTGGAGCAGCTCGGTTAGAAAATACAGGTATCTGATTGGTCAGATGGTGGTCGCCATCTCGGTTATCAATTTATACAGGACGATTTGATGAAGTTTGCTGTCAGAACCAGTCACATAGCGTTTCGCCTGAACACCACACACACACACCACAGAACCGACATGGGCCAAGGAATCGCCTGCGCCGTTCTCACCGCTACGCTAGCAGCGGCGGTTGCCGCCACCTACGACCGACGGAGTGACTGTGCCCCGCCGACCGCGGTGTTCACAGCACCGGTATCACCGTGGGATCTTGTACGTGATGACCCTCTCTACAGTGGCAAGCATGAGCAATACTTGCGCTGTAAGTACGAGAAGTTCAATGAACTCCATAAGCGGATTAAGGTACACTGGTGCGAATTGCACATACCGCCCGGTCCCAGCAGCATCCACGATATCAAAACGCGTGTGGCTGTCAGCTTGTGCTACCTAGCCCATGAAGGGTCTTACACTATGGCGAGAAGCCTGTTTGGAGTGAGCAAGTCAAGATGCATTGTGTACTTCGACGAGGTAAGTGGAGAAACATGTTATTATGATTTGCACGACTTCTATATTAATGTAAAATGTCTTGTAGATCACCTCGATACTGAACACATATCTTGCTCAAGACGTCCGGCTTCTGGCCTCACATGAAGAGTGGAGAGAAGTGGAAGCAGGTTTCAAACGCGTCTGTGGTGTTCCCAATGCCGTCGGCGCAATTGATGGTTCTCTCTTTCCTGTGCACCGGTTTGCCGATCTCGAAAGATGGTACTGTCGGAAAGGATTCACAGCGTTCAACATGCAGGTTGGAATACTAAAGTTGTGAATATTTGGTAATCTCTTATAATTTGTTTAACCATTGTTTAGGTTGTCGTGGACTGTAGAAAGCGTATCACGTCATTCTCCTTGCGCAGTGGGTCCCAGAACGACAAGGCAGTCTTCAACAACTCTAGTTTTGCGCAAACCTGTCGGGATTTGATTCCCACAGGTACATTTTTCTTGGCTGATGTTGGCTACAAACTGATGTCGCATATTTTGACACCTTTTAAAATTTACTACGGTATGCCGAGGGTCGAAGCTCGGTTTAACTATCTTCATGGTAAGATGAGAATTGTTGTCGAAGGTGCTTTAGGACTATTCAAGGGCCGCTTCCGACTTTTCAAGAATCCACTTCGGCACCACTCCGCAGCAAAAATGGCCCAATTGATTTCGGCCACGATTGTTTTACAAAATTGGCTGATTGATTTGGGTGATATCGATTATCCCTCTAAGCCAGAATCGTAGATGCACATTGGCGGCGAG